>BPLS01028593.1:0-25545 GCA_019656275.1 Rhododendron kiyosumense | reverse complement strand
AAGCAAAAACCCATGCTATGCACGGCATGATTAGCACATGATTTTGATTTTAAAATTCACATTTCAAATATATTAATTTTGCACAATTACATACTAAAATGAAATATAGTAGTGTTTTTTCATTGCAGACCTTCTCTGTGCAATTACACCTTTTTTTCATGGTAATCTCTCACAAACCCTTTGTAGCAGGCCAAGCCAACGGTTCGAGCCGTACCGAGCAAGACACCAAACCTTTCCTTAGCGGTTCACCCAAGTCCAGGCCCTTGCCTCATACTGGTTCGGCAAGCCGACGGTCTCGCAGCAGAGGCTCCCTTAATTAGAATTAATCAAAGAAATTAGTTCGGCCCTCCGACCCTTTGATGGTCGGGAACCACGTTCGGCGTTGAACGAACGTGGGGGCCATGGTTCCAGCTCACCCATGTGGGAACAACAATTGTGGCCATGATCAGGGCCGGCCCCGAGGTTTGGGTTGCCCAAGCCCGAACTTAAGTTTGGTAGTCCATTCACTATTAAGCCATACAAAATAAAAAACAAAAAACAGTAAAAAAAAATCAAGATTACATTGTACTTTTAATTTGAATTATATAAAAAAAAAAACTTTAACCCTGGTTTTTTTTTTTTAATCCGATCCCGTGGTTATAGTACTTTATGATTTAGCATGATCTGATTCAAAAAAAGATTATAATGCATTCACATTTATTTTTAGCTTTCATTTAGTTATTTTCCTTATTCTGATCACTATTCATTATTTAATAACAAGATGAAAAGAGAAACATTACAAACCAACTTGGAAAAATAAAAATTTGACTTAAAATTTGATTAATTTTTTCATTGAAGTTTTTTAAAGTGGTGCCTGTGCAATGCATATACATATATGCAAAATTGCAAATAACTATTGTGAGTCCTTTGTAAAAATAATATACATATGCATGTACATTTTTTATATTTGCATACATAGACAAATACCATTTCACTTCATGAACAAATAGAGAGAGAGAGAGAGAGAGAGAGAGAGAGAGAGATTGAAAAGGAAAAGGAGTTAATTTTTGGGAGTATTAATTGCAAGTTATTTTCTGATTGGGCCATACAAATACCATTCCACTTCATGGATAAAGAGAGAGAGAGAGAGAGAGAGAGAGAGAGAGAGAGATTGAAAAGGAAAAGGAGTTAATTTTCAGGAGCATTAATTGCAAGTTATTTTCTGATTGGGCCACATCATCAATTTTCAGCCCAAGATAAAAAAGAATCCCTAAGTATTAATTGCAAGTTATTTTCTGATTGGGCCATACAAATATCATTCCACTTCATGGAGAGAGAGAGAGAGAGAGAGAGAGAGAGAGAGAGAAAAGGAAACGGAGTTAATTTTCAAGAGCATTAATTGCAAGTTATTTTCTGATTGGGCCACATCATCAATTTTCATGGAGAGAGAGAGAGAGAGAGAGAGAGAGAGAGAGAGATTGAAAAGGAAAAGGAGTTAATTTTCAGGAGCATTAATTGCAAGTTATTTTCTGATTGGGCCACATCATCAATTTTCAGCCCGAGGTAAAAAAGAATCCCTAATGCAGGGAGCAAGAATCGAACCCCATGCGCCTAGAACTTATCCACACGCTACTGGCCAACAAACCAATATCAGCCTTCAAGTTATTACTTCGTTAGAAAACATATATATATATATACATACAGATTTTTTTATTTATTTTTTGTTGCCCTTGCCCGAGGGTTGCCCAAGCCTGAGGGCTTGCGGGGCTTACCCCGGGGCCGGCCCTGGCCATGATGACGATCGTGACGTCATCTGAGCGGTTATCAGGATAACGATGGAGGCACGTCAAGGTACCAGCTCATCCTATAAACGGTTATAAAACCCTAATATGACGCGAAGGTGACGTCAGCTGACGTGTGACGAGCACATGTGCATTCTTGGAGGCCAAGCTAGGAGTTCTCTATAAATACCCCATTATGCCTTCTTTAGAGAGGTACGTACTCTCTAGACCCGGAAACCCTAGTTCTTGGCTTTCGTCTGTCATTGCAATTGTACTGATTCTTGCATCGGAGGATCATTCCGGAGAGCCTCCGGTGTGGTCTTTTAGTCGTGCTTCTTTGTGTAGACGAGGTGAAGATCAAGAGCTATTCTCGAACCCCAGTCCAAAGGAACGGATCAAATTGATCGGAGCCCCACACCCTTGTTAGGCACAGAAGAATGTGTATCAGCATGTAAACTTCTTTCAACATGCTAACTTGTGTATGAGTTTAGAAATAATACACTTCTTAGATAGAATATGTTTTAAATAAATAGAAACGCTAACCAATTTGGATATTCAACATGAGAGAGAACAATGGGAAAACTATGCAAATGACCAGAACATCAAATATCTTGGAACAAAAAAAAGTAACAGCTTAAAAAATTACATGGAGGAAGAAGGATATACCTATGGATTGTTGAAATATTGAACTTAATTTTTTTTTTTGGGTACGTCGGAATTTAAATATTAAACTTAATTATTATTGGTCAGGTGTGAGAGAAAAGGACAAAGTGAGGGAGCTAGCTGGTACATGAGAGTGGGGTTGGCTTGTGATGGGCTGTGAGACAAAGAGACAAGATGACAGTGCAAGAATGAAGAGAGGGGCCGAGCCCATCAATATATTTCGGTGAGTTAAGATGGCAGTTGAGAGAATGAGTGGATGAGAGTGTGCTTTGGTTTCTGTATGTATGTGTGCAAATTGAGTTGTGCGAAGAAGAGTGGGAAAAGAGAGAGAGAACAGAGAAGTGAGAGAGACGTAGGGAGCCCCTAAGTGGGTCTTCCCCCACCAGATTATTTGTAAGTTTTGTTTGAGAAATAAATAAAAGTAGTGTATATGATTGTGTGAATTCTCTCTTTATTCCCAACATGGATGGATCCGTTCATGGACCTTCAAAGTTCTAGATTTTTTTGGTGGGGAAGAGAATGGAATGAATAAATAATAGATTTTCCTTCCAAGTCCTTAAATTATGGAATTGTAATTCACCTTTTAAAATGTTTTAGGAATGATAAATCACTGGACCCATTCAAGGGAAAAAAGAATATTCAGGCTTGTCAATATTTCCAAATCCGTTTGGACTGATATGAGGATAAAGCTATCTCTAAAAAGGACACAATCATTTGAATCTAGCTACCTTCCCTGTTTTCCTCGGGCCAATTTAAGTCCCATTGAGAGTGATTTCGTCAAAATTGTTTAGAATTAATGATCTCTACCATAATTGCATTGTTAGATTCAAATAATAGTTTCAATACCCATAGGGAATACATATTGGTTTGCTTTCCAAAATCCCGATTTTGCTTTGCCTTGCCGTTTCAATACCCAGTACCCATATATTGCTTTGCCGTTTTCAATTAATTGCTAGGGTTTTAGAATGGAAATGAATAAAGGGTGGAGATTTATGTAGAAAAATGTGTTACAAATCCAACAGTGGAGGGAATTTATGTGGGCCACCACACCGTCGCCTTCCTTCCAAAGAATGACATTAAAACGAAATTAAAGTCAAAGTATTTATATACCGAAATTAAAAGGGGAAGGACAAAATTGAATTTTCGGTGAAAGTTGACGGAATATAAAAGAAATTTACTCTAGTGTAAATGTATATAAATATACACACACATCCCTAACATCCAAGTTCCAGTTGACTCTCTTAGAGCATCCGCAATGTAATAATCAAAACTAAAAGATTGCTAAAGTTAACAATGTTTGCTAAAAAAGTGTTCACATTGTAATAACCAAACTTAGCAATGTCTTAGCAACTCATCAAATTTTGGCCTTTGAATAATCAAAACTAACAACTTTTTGCCAATAATCAAATCTAATGATCCCCACATTTTCTCAATCAAATACACCCATCATTACACAAAACATTCTCTCTCTCAACAATGTTTTCAAAAAATAACTTTTAAAAACTATTTTTTCTAGAAAATTTTATAAAAAATAGTTTTAAAAAAACTGTTATTTTGAAAAACTGTTTTTTTTTTTAAAAAAAAAAAACTGTTTTCAAAAACCGTTTTTACACAAAAAAAATAAAAAAATTTCTTTTTGAAAAAACTAAAATTTTCCCTAAACTCTTTTTTTTCAAAAAAACTATTCATATTATTATCACAATTGTGATTCTGATTCCATAGTTTTTTTTTTTGTTGATATTAATCTGATTCCATAGTTTGAGATGATTGAGAATGGTGATTTTCCATTGATGGAAGAAAAAAGAATAAATGGGCAAGAATGGCAGTAGGCATGAAAGAATTGGAGGGGACGGGAAAATAATTGAAGGGACAAACCGGCGGGAATTTTTTTCGGATGAAATGAAGGGTAAAAGTTTGGAGGGAAGGAAGAGTTGGCTGTGGACCCATTGATTTTGATTATGGGTACAAAATGAACAATGTGAGACTTCATATTGCTAACTTTAGCAACCTTCTAAATGAATAATCAAAAGCTGACGTGGCAAGTTTTGATTATTCATTTTTGATTATTACATTGCGGATGCTCTTATGTGTCCATCCTTAAACATGCATCTACCTATACTCCTCTTGTTTTTTTCAAGGCTCCTCCTTTTAGCACAACCCACGCTAGGGAAAAACATAACCGCCAACGTTGCCAATGTAACCTCCAATAGCTTCCTCGGCACCAAGCAGCCCAGCTGCATACCTATATGCGGAAACCTAAACGTCCCTTACCCGTTCGGCATAGGGGCTGACTGCTCCTTGGATTCGCACTTCCACATCAACTGCACCACTGATTCAGAGCCCTTCTTGGGCGGCCTCAAGGTTCTATCCATCTCACCAACCCAAGTCCAGGTCCAAAACGTTGTCGCTTATGGGTGCTACGACCAGGTCGGGAACGTGATCAGTAGTTTTGAGGCCTCGGCCTGGCTCTCGTTGTCCGGGCCATACACTTTTTCGGACACAGCGAATAAGTTGATGGTCGTCGGCTGCGACGACTTTGGCACAATCGGGGGGTTAAGTCAAGATTTAGGGATCCTCTTAACTGGATGTGGGTCCACATGCTCCGACAGCACGGACAGCATTGATGCGAATTGTAACGGTGTTGGTTGCTGCCAAACCGTTGTTCCAAAGGGGCTGAAGGAGTACAACGTTACCCTTTTTAGCTTTTCCAATCATACCCAGGTTTGGACTTGTGCATTCTCTCTCTTTTTTTTTCTTTTTGACAACCGACGCGTGAAAAACAATTAAGGAAATCATTATATTAAAAAGTTCACTTAATTACCACAAGTATTGGGTAGTTCAACCGCCACGCACTACTCGAATTTCATCCACCTACAACCAGTGTGTAGCCTGGAATCCATATAAGTGGGCCACCTTTTAAACATATTTCCACCAAAATAATTCGTATTAAGGGTGGGTTTAGATTGAAAAGTTAAAGTAACTTTTTTTTTTTGTCTTTATTTAAATTTTTTTTGCATTTGTTTGTTTTACGTAAAACTTTTGTAACTTATTAATTTTTCTCGACGAAAGGAATCGGAAAAGTTTTTGCTCAAAACTCATAATTTTTTGAATAAAGACAAATAAGTCAATAAGTCAACTTATTTTTACAAATAAGACACCATCTTTAATTCCTGAAAGTTGCATGAGAAAGCAACATGACCATTCTAGTACAAGTTACAAGATTCATCTCCCTACATGTGGGAATTAAAAAAACTTCTAAAGTACTACATGACTATTCGTTCAATTATAATATTATATACTCCTACATCACTATCGTCTTGCACTGACCAAGGAAAGGCCATCTACTACCACAAAATAGGGCAAACACCGTAGAGAGGCAGAAAGAGTCCACCATTTCTTAAAACTCAGGAGACCCCAATCCCAAAGATATATATCCACCTACTACCATACACTAGAACAAGTTTGAGTGAACCTGCTAACCACACATACATCTATACACAGATTGTGCCCAGATTTTGTTGTGGGGCCCACCACGGGTCCCACATAAATGATCGGAGCTGTTCATTAAATGTAAAAATATTTTTTCAAGAGTTCTCATAAAAAATCAGCTCAATCTAATACATGTAAGTGCTCGATCCAATCATTTAAATTTTCATTCAGATTTACGGGTAATGAAAAGTTAGATGATTAGATCAAGCACCTATAAGTATTGGATTAAGCTTAATTTTTACGGGGACCCTTGAAAAAAATGTTTTACATTTAATGAATGGCTCAGATCATTTGTGTGGGACCCATGGTGGGTCCCACAATAAAATTTGTGCACAGATTATCTGTGTGGACAGATTTATCGAGTTTGAGTCCTTTAAAATCATGTTCACTTGTGAGCTTCAAAATTGCAGATACAAATAAAGACAAACAAATGATTCCGTTGAAAAAGGTGATGATCACCGGTTCGAAATGCGGAAACAGTTTTCTCACATGTGAATATATTCTCATGCGCAACGATAAAGTAAACAAAGAGGGTACTAGAAAGTAAAAGTACTGGTACGGATCGGAGTTATAGCTCACGCTAGTTGATTACCAGAGCCAGCAAGGGCAAAAAACTAAAGTTGGTCATGCATTCTCGCAAATCTTCCAAACAGAAAATCAACAAAAACAAACAGATCATTGGACTACACAATCAACTCATCGAAATTAGTCAATCAAACTAACCACAAAAAATTCTCAATTTTGTAGTGGAACACAAACCCTAATTTTTTGGGTCATTTTATCTCAATGTCCAGAAAATAGAAAGTAATTTCCACCAAGTTTCCTCTAATTAATGAAACACTAAAACCTTATGAAAGTTTTTAAAATCTTAAACATTGAAAGTGCCTAACCCCTAGGGCACCCTATGAAAGTGTCTAAACTCTAGGGTACCCGATAAAAATGACTAAACCCCTAGGGTACCATATAAAAGCGCCTAAACCGGTAAAACCTTATAATAGGAAAATACACCATTAAACCCTATGAAAGTGGCCAAACCTAAACCTTAGGGCTTTATAAAAGCGCCTAAACTTAAACCCTAGGGTATTCTAAAACCTAAATTTTAAGGTACCTTAAAATTCTATGATACCCTAAGATTTTAAGGTACCATAAAACCCTAGCATACCCTAAAACTCTAGGGTGACACTTCCATTAATGGTAAATTTATTTTTGTAAAAGTAGATCTAGTGATAATTAAGTATTAATTCCATCTCTCCTTAATGGGAATTAAGTGTCACTTTTCTGTACTTAGAGGTAAAAATCTCAATTTTTAGGTGTCCCCAAATTTTAGAACCCTAAGAGAATCTAGGGCTCATAGAGAGAGAGACCATGGTCGAAGTTTGAGCTCGTTGTCGATGTCGGTGTGTTGGTGGTGGTCAACAAAGGCCCAGAAGTGGTCGTCAGAATGGGTAAGGCAGTGGTGATGGTCGGCGGTGGTGGGGATGGTGCCTGGGTGGGTCGCCCCTCTCTCCCCCTCACTCTCTCTGGTCTGGAGGTTGCGTTCTTGTAAGTTTATAAGTCTGAAACTTTTTTTGCTCGACAAACGAAAACTTTTATTATGCTCGAAGGGGTACATCGAGGTAAAAGGAGAATACAAGATGCATCTCAAGAAAACAAAACGAGAAAGAAAAGGAAAAAAAAACACCTTAACAACCAACCAAAGGTTGGATACAACACCTCAAAAGTAAGTTAAAACTTCAATTTCCGAATCCCGTCCAAGTACCCCTTAAAGTCCTCAACCGAGTATATCTTGATGTCGCGTTTGGTCCTCATCCACATGGCTACCCGTGTTTTAATAAGATCCGCCACTTCCCAAACCAACGTAGCCGCATTGTTGAAGATATAATCATTCCGCACTAGCCATAGTGACCATAGAGTTGCATAGAAACAACAATCCCAAATTTCTTTCTCTAAGTTTCGAAACCTACTCCCAAACCAACAGTTAGCCATAGCCTCTACGGATGAAGGGCACACCCATTTAACATGCCACCATATAAGTCTGAAACTTATTTCGGTATTCTTTACTTTTCATAATTTTTGTGTAGCTTTTCATTATAATTTTGAGGTTAATCGTTCGTTTCGACAATATAAATAGGAAAAGTATAGAAACATGGGCAGATATTGAAAAAAGTTAAATAAGACGGCACTTTAGACAAATAAGACAATTGTTTGATACTTATTTCGAGTTTAGTGAACTTTTGTTTGCTTCCGGTTATAATTTTGTACCTTTTAGACTCTTCTCTTCGAAATGGATGATTAATTCAAAAAATATCAATTCAATCTAACAAAAATTCAAAAAAAAAAACAGAAAAATAAAAAATAATCAAGTTTACAAGAATGGGGTCGGAATTTTTCCAACCAACAGGCGGAGGAAAAAAGTCGAGTTTTTTATTTGGAAATTAAATTCTACACTCCCTTTTTTTACATCTACACTCTTTTTTTGTCTTCTAACAAAAAAATACATACACTTTCAATTCTAAAATTATAAAAAAAAAAAGAATGTAGATGTCAAAAAAAGAGAGTGCAGAATTCAATTTCCTAATTTTTCACATTTTTTTTTGGCTGGCTTAAATCAGTAGGTTCCGGAGCTGACGTAGCATGTCACATCAGCGTGTTGTAATCATGTTTGTAAAGAAATGTTGTAAGGCCCCATTTCAGAAATCTTCTTAAAAAATAAGTAATTTATTTCACATTTTCAAACTCAAAAATAAAGTAAATGAAAAATATTTTTTTAATTTTTTTTGCATCGTATGAAAGATCTCATCGAGATCTACCAAACAAGATCTATATTGCATATTTTTAGATTTTAATATGCCCATAATTTTTGAGTTTGAAATTATCTTCTTAAAAAATAAGGATTTAGGCGTTGACCGAAGCCTAGCACCTAAATGGGTCTAAAATCCCAAATCTATACCATTAAAAGCGTAAAAAGGCCTAATTGCCCAAATCCATAAAATCAACTCCATCTGGGAAGGGCCAGCCCAATGGCTCAACCCAAAACCAAAGCCGAACCCTAGCCATTCCGCCATCCCCGCCATACCGCCGAGCAACATCCAAACCCACACGCTTCAACCACCACCCATCACCGATTAACAGCGGCACGTAGTGGCCGGTTCATATGGACCGGCCGTCGCCCAAAAACCCACGCCACCACCGCCACTGTTGCAGAGCACCACCCAAAACCAGGTCGGACCCAAAAACAACCAGATCTGAGTAATATAAGCTAAGTTGACCTTGTAACAGGTCGATGACTTGAACATTTAACGACTTGCAGAAGTGGTCAAGTATATATTACTTGTTATTATTCCAACTAATTAATCTCACAAGAAATTACATCTAAGTCGAGTTTAATTTGAGCAATTTGATTTCTTGTCTTACATAATCTTACCGCGTTAATCAAGTAGAACTCAGCAAACTTGAATTTACATGTTCGATGCAATCGTCCATCGCAAGCATATATATATATATTGATCAAGAGTTGAATTCAAATATTTGATATTCTAGGCTGATACTAGTCAAATCATGCCCACCATGCACTTGATTTGTGGTTTAGGGGCACCCAAATTTCTGTTCCACAAATTGCAACCCGGATGAGTCACTCTCAAAGAAAATGCACCACTTGAATTCTTGTCTTGTTTTGAAATTTTGAATGGCTGTATTCCACGCCCTCCGATTCTGACTTGTACCATTTGAATCCTTCACTCACTTTCATTGCTTTCCACTTGTACATTTAGGTTGCATTCTTATGAACTTAATTTAGATCTAAAAATTTTATTCGTATTTTAAAAAAAAATCGCATTTATTAGTTTTACGCCAAACTTATTAACTTAATCTCGTCGAGATAAATCACTCTTTCATTGCTTTTCACTTGTACATTTAGGTTGCATTTTAATAAACTTAACTTAAATCTGGAAATTTTATCTTTATTTCAGTTTTTTCACATATATTAGTTTTGCGCCAAACTTATCAGCTTAATCTCGTCAAGACGAATCAATAACCCACAAAAATTTGGCGCAAAACTAATAAATGCAAAAAAAATTTAAATAAGGACAAAATTCTCAGATTTAAGTTAAATTCATAAGAACGTAGCCTTAACTAGTGGAGTACTTTTTGGTACTTCCTCCGTCCCAATTTGTTTGTCCATTTTTGACATTCGTGCTCTTTAAAAAACTGTCTATATCTCACAATCTGTAATATTTTATATGATTTTGAAAATATCATATTGTAGAACTAATTGAGATTTATCAAACAAAATCTATATTGCATATAAAATCATTATTGATTGAAACATATAAATAATTTTGTTGAATGTCTCAAATAGTGAAAAGAGACGAACAAATCGGGACGAAAGGAGTGTAAATGTATATATATGTACATCCTTAAACATCGAAGTTCCAACACTAAGAATCCATCCTTAAACATGTATCTCCATGTACTGATCCTCTTGTTTCTTTCATGGCTCCTCCTCCTATTAGCACAACCCACAGTACTAGCTAAAAACATAACTGCCAACATCGCCAACGTAACTTCCACAAGCTTCCTCGGCACCAAGCCCGGATGCCAAAGTAAATGCGGAAACCTAAGTGTCCCTTACCCGTTTGGCATAGGGGCTGGCTGCTCCTTCGATCTGCATTTCATAATCAACTGCAGCAATTCAGAGCCCTTCATATTCAACCTCGTGGTCTTATCCATCTCACCAACCCAAGTCCGGGTCCAAAACGGCGTCGCTTCCCTGTGCTACAACAAGACCGGGGCCGTGACAGATGATTCCGGCTGGCGCTCGGTTTCGTTGTCGCTGCCGTTTGACTGGCCATACACATTTTCGGACACCGCAAATAAGTTGACGGTCGTCGGCTGCGATGACTACGGCGAACTCTGGGCGTATAGTCAAGATGCAGGGATCCTCGTTAGTGCATGTGGGTCCATATGCTCCAACAGTTCGGACATGACTGGTGCAAATTGTCCCGGTATTGGTTGCTGCCAAACCGATATTCCAAAGGGGCTCAAGACGTACAACGTTTCCCTTAGTAGCTGGTACAGTCATACCCAGGTTTGGACTTGTGTATTCCTTTTTTTGTTTTTTCTTTTTTTGACAAACGACATGTGAAAAATAATTAAGTAAATCATTAAAATAATTCACTTAATTAGCAAAAGTTATTGGGTACTCCAACCAGAAAGGGAGGGGTTGTAGTATTGCACTCACCGGCCCTCCATTTCAGTGCGGACAACTTAGATTTAATCCGAACTCCTACGAATTCTAATCGTCTATTGCCAAGATGGATAATTGGATTGGCTACACTACACTACACATGTAGTGCCGGGGGTGCACTACAACACTCCTGGGTCCACTCCAACCTCCACGCAGTACTCCAATATCATCCACGTACAAATAGTGGTGTAGACAGGAATCTATATAAGTAGGGGCACATTTTAAACACATTTCAACCAAAAAAAATTCGAAGAAATTAAATAGACACTCTAATTACTAGACTTGTTTAGGTGTCCATTCTAAAGGATATAAATACTTATGTTTCCATTCTCAAAATACATTGTTACCCATTATACCCCTATCTATATATTATCATATATAATTTCTACCTAATATTTTGAATTTTCCATAATATATGGACTGTGGACATATACCTGTCCTATATAATCGTAAACCATAATTAGTCCTATTATATAGGGACGTCTATCGCCTATTTCAAACAGAATTTAATTCTGACTTGGGAAAATTTCACGTAGGCACCTGATCTTTCACACAAATTATACATAAATACTTGACCTTTCTTAATTTCATATAAACACTTGAGTTTTCTAACACCCAAGTTTTCTAAAAACTCATCAATTCAACACTTGCCGTTACTCCTCCGTCTAAAACCAAATAGAAAAAAAAGTTAAGTGTTCCAATTTTTTATTTGTTTGAACCAGTACAAAAATTTTATTTTTCTAATTATTTTATCTTGAAGAATCATAATTAATTTTTGACTCTAAAGCTCTCGTTAGTCGGCCCTAAGAAAATCATAGAATTAAATATCTCTTAGGGCTAACTCACAAGAACCTTAGAGTCAAAAATTAATTATGATCCTTTAAAATAAAATGATCAGAAAAATAAGATATTCACATCGGTTCAAATGAATTGAAAATTGAAGCAATTAATTTTTCAACCGTGTATAGACCATTTATATATTAAAAAATATGGTTAAAAAATTAAGTGCTCCAATTTTCAATCCATTTAAATCGTTTAAAAATTAAGCTCTTTTTATTTCTCTGATTATTTTATCTAAAGGGTCATAATTAATTTTTGACTCTAAAGCTCTCGTTAGTTAGCCTAAGAGATATGGAGTATTTGATTCGATGACTTTCTTATGGCCAACTAACGAGAGCTTTAGAGTCAAAAATTAATTATGATTCTTTAGGATAAAATGATCAGAAAAATAATATCTTCGCACTACTTCAAACAAATAAAAAATTGGAGCCAACAAAGTTCAATCCAAGCCATTCCCGTTCAATTAACCATGATTTAGTTGAATTTTGTGAATCAAATGTAGATATCTAGAAAGTGTGTTGTTTCTTACGGGTAGAATGTTGATTTTCCGGAAATTATCATAAATACGTATTGTAAAATCATCCTGATAAAATTGAAACACGCACACTAAAATCATAACAAAATTTGTGCAGATCACCATGAAACAGAAAAAATCATGAATATATACCGTGGAATTCTGCCGACAAAACTATAGTAAACCAAAATCATGACAAATTTTGGACAAACCGAAAAACACCTACAGAAATCGTCACAAAATTTGTGGAATCACCAATTATTATGAATACATACGTATTGTAAAATCGTCCTTACAAAGCTACAATAAAAAAAAATTATGACAAAATTTGAAGAAATCGAAACAACATACCAAAATCATGACAAAAAATCGGTAAAATGGCCATAAAACAAACAAAATTGTAATTGTGGGTTAGAAATTGCAACTTACTAAGTCTAACCATTGTTCATCGTTGCTTGACGATTTCCTAATCCTAAATTAATGGATTGCCTCAAGTGTTGGGCGGAGGCCGACGCAACACAATATCCGGTGATATGTGCTAACTAAAAACTCAATTTGTTAAAATTTGAACTGGCTCTTAAGTAGCCACCCATTGTCGTTTGAGATTAAAATTAACTAAACTTGGAGAATTGTTTGGTTTTTCGAATTATTAAAAAGAAAGTACGGTCATAGGATTCATAACACTCGCAACCAAGCCGGACTTATCTGCTCCATTCGGTGTTATTAAAAACATTCGACTTTAGAGAGAAAATGATACTCTGAAAGATGAGAACCTTAATGGTCGCCGTTTACCCATGCGCATCGATGAATGAGTTTTGGACCTCCATTTTTCCGTTCACATGGGTTTCGACAATACCCGGGTTCGTCTAATGAATGTTCTTTACTAACCTAAAATTGCTTTTTTTCATTGTTTAAAAATAGGAGCAGTGCTCGGACTTGTCATGGCCTGCTAATCGCCCCGCGACCCTACCTATACGACTACTCATTTATTATTAAAAAGAAACGCAAAAAACCCTAGATTGAAACATGCTTCTATTGCCTTGAAAAGAAAAACAAACGAGAGATTTATACTAAACAAATATTAACGAACAATTTTAATTAAGAACGTAAATTAATACGAGTTACCAGAAGGTGTTTTCTTGAACAAAACTTTAAAAACTTCAAAAGAAACGAGCTCTTAAGAAAAACACCATAAGAAAAGCTGCTACAACAAAAATTAAACCTTAAAAATGAAGTTCCTAGGGTGTTTATACCAAAACCCCAAAATCCGGAATAAAAAACATTAAACTTTATTTTTTCCCTTTGTTGCCACTGGTATCGATACAGCTAAGAGTTGTATCGATACAGGAGTCTCTAGTCTGCGGCTAATAGTACCAGTTTCGATATAGCTGAGAACTGTATCGATTCTACCTCCCTTAGCGACCAAAATTGAGCGTTGCATGAGATTGGGCACCTGATGCACTAATGATGTCACTCAACGCCTCACGCCTTCGCTTTGACTCTCACGGTGACATCCAATCCGGCCTCAAGGCCTCGCAATCCAACCTTGGCGCAAAATCCGCCTTATTATCTGTGAAAATAACAAAAACACCAAAACAAGGCAAAGCGCTACATCAAGTGGAAAATGAAATAAAACGCGCTCCTAACGCGCTAATTCACCCTACTTAGGTGCTCTATCTATGATATCACGCGACTATCACACCCCTCCAACTTGAGCGTTGCTAGTCCCTAGTAACGAACGAACAGAAAAATAACAAAAGAAAGGCTAACAGGACACAA
The DNA here is from genome assembly GCA_019656275.1 of Rhododendron kiyosumense. Lineage (NCBI taxonomy): Eukaryota > Viridiplantae > Streptophyta > Magnoliopsida > Ericales > Ericaceae > Rhododendron > Rhododendron kiyosumense. The sequence continues at coordinate 11,255 of BPLS01028593.1, read as the reverse complement.
ACGGGGATTCGAAAGGTTATGCTTGCTATACAATAACTAGGCGGGCAAAAGATTTTTTGCTTTCTCACTCACCTGCAACTCAAACACATGCATGCCTCGGTAAAAAGGTAAGCATAAGTAGCGCCGAAACACATGTAGAGATAAATGCCCCCATGAAGGCACCAATGCCGCACTCGCTCACCAGAACACTCAACATCCCATCAAAAGCGCTTGGCGAACTGCATGTGACCGAAATAAAGGCCACCACGCGCCAATTGAAGACAACACTGACAAAAAATAAAAGCACAATATATACAATCATGATTCCACAAAATGAACAACAATGATACAACACATGCATGAACGAGAGTTTAATACCGTGCATAAGATCTACTGAGGACTTAGTTAAGCTTATAATGATCGAGGTTCCAAACGAAGAGGAAACTGCAAAATTAGATGGCGGCCTATAGTAAGGCAAAGTCAACTACCCAGACTAGCTACTACCTTTACCATTAACTACCAAGCCTGCACCCATTGGTGCCAACCAAACCATATGTAGACATCCCAATCTGGACTTCCAGATTAGTTTACTTACGGTTTCTGATTCCCCAATGATGAAACGGATCAAGAACACCCTCGGGAATGCCAAGTGTTTGAGTATTGAGTGTTTGCAAAACTCTTGAACCTAATATAATCCTAAGCCACTTCAAAAAGCCAAAAACCCTACTGGCACACATTGGTTGAGAACTAGCGTGCGTGGGTCAAATTGATAGGTATTGATCAATAGTCAAAGCTTAGCCTTTGACCAACATGTGCATTGGTTTGACTCGCGTGCGCTAATTCCAAACCCGCGCGTGCTGGTCAAACTACCAAGTGGTGGTCAACAGTCAAAACTTGACCGTTGACCCACGTGCGCTAGGATGCAATCATCGCACGTTGGAGCACAACCATCGCAAGCTAGAGCGCAAGGCCAGTCCCCACCAACTTTTCTTGAGGAGGAAACTAGGCCACCAATGCAACCTCAGCCAGCCTTGTGGACTGGCTGAGCTCCTCTCTTTGCAGATCTAACCTACCACCTTCTCTTCCTATATATACCCCTCTCTTTCTTCCATTGAAAGGGTTAACAAAAATTCAAAAGAGTAAGCACACAAGCTCTAGTGTTTATCATTCAATTTCACATTTCTCAAAATACTCAAACTAACACCTCAATCAAGCTTCAAACCTCAAAGCTCAATCTTTTTCAAACTCAATCTAGGTATAGCATATCTACTGTTTTCTGTTCTGATCCCTAAGGGGGGCTGGCAGGGTCAAGGTTGGTAATCAATACTAGTCCTGGTCCTAAAAGTGGCAAAGTTTTAAAAACTGTCATGGTACGAACCAATGCGCGATGGTCCCACGCTTGCGCGCGGCACTCTGTGGCCGCGCGACTAGGACCGCGTAGGGATTGGTTTCCTACTATTTTATGTCTTTTTGTTTATATAGATCACTCTGTAAGCATTATAAAAACCAGTTTACTGCTTTTCTTAGATCAAACTACTAGTTTGTAGTTAATTTGCATTTCTGCTATTATGAAGTACCCTGGATCATTCTGGTCCTATCCCAAAACCTGGAAATATGTAAACCAAACACTGGTTAAATGGTTCAGACAAGCGTGCGCCAAGGCGCAACACTCGCGCGCTAGAGCGCCATACGCGCTCGCCAAACTGCCTCTGACCAGTAAGTGGCCTTGCATGGGTATTTAGGTCTTAGGCCTCTATTTTGTCCCCACGTTGTTTATGAGATGTTTTGTTAATTTGTAAGGCTTTTTCTGCTTTTAGACTGCTTAAAATTGTATATTATACTGCAATAGACTACTTGGTTTGCCCCATGAGTAGGACTGTAAATGAACTGAGCCATTTGCGAACTGTTCGAGGCTCAGTTTGGCAAAAGTTTGTTCGAGTTCAATTCGTTTGCTAAACGCACTGAACCTGAACTTCAATTCTAGGCTCGTTCTGTAAATGAGCTAAACCTGAGCTTAACGGTATTCAGCTCGGTTAGGTTCGCGAACCTATACTTAAATTTAATTAATAGGGGTATATTTGTAAATGTAAAAAATTTTAAGGTTGTATATATAATTCAAATTCTATACAATCAATGAGAGAGTTTGGATTCACTTGAGTTTAATGAGCTGAGCTGAGCCGAACCAAACCTGAGTCTTGATGAGCTCGAGCTCAATTCAAGCTTAGGTTCGGCTCGGCTCGATTTATTTGAGTTTAACGAGCCAAACTCAAGACAAAATGGTCAAGTTCGAATCGAACCCGAGCCGAACTCGAGCCAAACTAGTACCTTAACGAACCCAACCGATTCGAACCCGAGCCTTGAAAAATTTTAACGAGCCAAACTTGAGCCAAGTTGTTCAAACTCGAATCGAACTCGAGCAGAACTCATACCTTAACGAACCCGACCCGAACTTAACAGGGTTTGTCTCGATTCGGTTCGTTTACAGCCCTACCCATGGGTGGCATTGGTCATTCCAGAGCCCAGAAGGGGATAAAATTCAACCTGTTGGTGGGACATCAACCCTCGCACGATTGTATGGATCTATTGCACGATGATTAACTTGCATTCACGTAGATCCATGCATGCAAGTTTGGCTGCTAAGGGAGGCGGTATCGATAAAACTCTCAGTTGTATCGATACAGGTACCATTAGCTGCGGACTACTCGAGCGTTGTTCGACGCACTAACGATTTCACCCGATGCCTCACGCCTCCACTTTGACTCTCACGGTGACGTCCAATCGAGCCTCAAGGCCTCGCAATCCAACCTTGGTGCAAAATCTGCCTTATTACTTGTAAAAGTAACAAAAACAGGCAAAGTGCGGTATGAAGTGGAAAATGAAATAAAACGCGCCTCTAACGCGCCAATTCACCTTACTTAGGAGCTCATATCTATGATATTACGCGCCTATCAATCGCTGATGTATGTCACCACCTAGGGTTTTCTAACTGAGTTCGACGAAAGAAATGGATTCTGATTCATTAGGTTTGGGTTGTTTTGGGATTAACAGGTCGACCGATTCACGAAAGGGGATTTTCGTATGGCATTTGTCGGAACTGAATGTAGATCACTGATGGGAGGAAAGAGGAGTGCTAGGTACAAAGAAAATTGGCAGAGAAAAGACCCTTAAAGTGTACATGAACGGCCAAGATTCACTGTGCAGTGCATCTAAGCCGTTTATATATACTTTAAGGGTCTTTTCTTTGTCTATTTTCTTTGCACGTAGCATTTCTCTGGGAGGAAATGGGACCTGCCGTTTCGGTTCCCCCTTTCTTGGTTTTTTCTGTTTTGAACTATAAGGAAGGTGGGGCGCTTTTTTTTTTTTTTTGGATGATGGGACCTTTCGTGTAAAATGCGATGTATTTAGCCCCGTTCCAGTTTACCTTCTTTTTGTAAAAGTTCTTTTTTTTAATTTTCAAACTCAAATATAATGAAAATGAAAAATAATTTTTTAATTTTTTTTGCACCGTATAAAAGACTTCCCCTCAAACTTTATTCGATGGTAGTTATGCGATACTCCCTCCGTCCCCATTCTATTGTCCCTCATCCTTTCCCAACCGGTTTAAAAACTAATTATATAACTTTTAATTGGTAATACCAATTATATGCAATATGGATCTTATTTGATAGATTTCAATGAACTCTTTTAAACAATGTTTTTAAAATTACCTAAAACATTATAAATTGCAATATATAATCAATTGAATAATGTCACGGACTCCCAAAAGGGACAAGAGAATTGGAAAGGAGGGAGTATAATTCCTTTACAATCTATTTAATTTAAAAAGGTAGTAAAACAATTATTAAGGGTGAAATGTGTAAAATTTAAATTTCAAAATGACCAACATAAGTTTTTGAACCCATTAGGATTAGGACATAAGTAATTCTATAGGGCAGGATTCCTATTTAAGTGCCCCAAAATTCATACTCAGCAACGTTAGAGTAATGAAAAAATGTTCGTGGTAAGAATTAAAAAAAAGTAACATATTTGTTAGGAAAGTAACTTAGGTAGAATATAAAAATAAACGAATTGCTTAAATTGTCTCATCGGATTTAAGTCTAAGAGCAATTTACTACGCAATATTTAGCAATCTTGCTCCCATTATTAATATTATCCAAAGTATAAAACACATATCCTATGATTTAGATACTTTTTAATTTTGGGCATTACGCATTATAGAGTTCCAAATAGTAAGTAACAGCTATTTTTTGCATTAGACATCTCATTTCACTAGTGTAATGATATTGTTCGTTGAAATGAAAAATTGAGAATGAAATTATTGATAATCGAAATGTCTTAGAGTGATTAAAAGTATATTTATGAACTACAATTAACAAGACAAAATGCAACGTTACTGAGAACCCCTCTCTCTCTCTCTCTCTCTCTCTCTCATTCACTCTCAAAAAAAAAACCAAAACACTGGGACTTTCTCAACAGCTGCAACCGCCGCCGCCTGGAGGGAGGCGTCTCTCCCCTCCTCCCCCCAAACATCCGATCGTGTCTCTCTCTCTCCCTAAACCCTTGCTTCTTATTGTTTCTTTCGTCGTCTTTTTGCTGACGGTCTTCCATACTTTGTTTTCTCCTGGTTACCGCTCTGGTGTTTGCCGATCACCACATCAGGGGATGATTGATTGTCCTAACGGCTAGGATCTAGTGGCGGCCAAATGCTATGAGGTAAAAAAGGTCCCACCGCATTTTCATTGCTAGACGGACGATGCTATGGCTGATCGGGCCGCTTAACGGCGAAGGGGGGAGATCTTTTCGGCTAGAGGTTAGCCGTGGAAGAGTGGGTGTGGTGGTTGGTTTCTGTTTCGACAGGTGGCAAGGCGGTGGGTTGACGTTGGTGTATGGAGGTGCTCAATTTCTGGCTTCCCAATTTAACCACTTATGAGGATCGATTCGATCGAATCGACGGCTCCTCGGCAGTTATCCATAGGTTCTAGTTGCTCGCGGGGCTCGCTGCGACGTTTGGACTGTTTTCTTGTTGCCTGTGGTAGCAGATTGTTTGGTGGTTTTAAAGGGGTGGAGGTGACGGTAGGTGGTGATGGGGTGTGGTGGTGGCATTGAGGTGGTAGTGGATGGTGGCCTTCTGGGCTGGTTGGTTGCGGTGGTGGGGCTGGGGTGTGGTGGTTGGTGGCGGTTTTGGTTGGTGGAGACAGTTGTGTAGTTAGGGCGTCAGTGGTGATTTTTGCCGGTGTTTGGAGCAATTCTAAGTTTAGAATTTGTTTTGGTTCTTGATTTGGACCAGACCACGTGGTTTCTTGAGATTTATTTTTAAAACGGTTCTTCTACTGTCCGCCCATTGGGCGGATGATACTTCCTCCACGTGTCAGTTTTTCCTCTCTTGATAGTACTTATTGGTTTCAAATGTCAGGGGTCCCGGTACTTCTTGGTTTCTAATGTCAGGGATCTTTTGCATTTTTACTGAATGTCTACTTTGCCCTTTGGAACCCATGACTACTTTTTGACTTTTGAGCTAAAAAAATTCACGCCCCCGCTCCCTCTGCTGGTTACTGTTCTTGGGATTTTTTTCTTCAAACCGGCCATGTTTCCACCAGCGAAAAGGAAAAAAATCCAAATTTTTTTCCATCTCGTTCACACTAAAAGTAACAAATTTTAATATTTTACCATCTTATTCACACTAATAAAAAGTTGTCAACAAAAATTTTTTTGCAACAATAACTTTACTCACAAACTCATTTACAAGTTATTCACTTCTGAAAACATCTAACATTACTACAATTTTTTTCTCAAAACTTATTAATTAGTGGAAACAGCCCCCGTTATTTATTTTTTTCAATTTTGCGTCAAACCTTTGTGAATTTGATTTGTCTCGACGAGGAAAATCAGGAAAAAAAAAAAAAAACTTCCATATTTTTTTAGAAATATTCAAGATTTAGTCCAAAAGATGGGCTTTTGGAGCTAAATTTAGTGAAGGTCGTAATTTTTTTTTTTTCCAATTTCTCTCGTCGAGACGAATCAATGATGTACAAAAGTTTGACTTAAAACTAACAAATACGGAAAATAATTGGATAAGGACAAAACAAGAAGGCAAGTTTGGCTTCTTTTTTTTTTAAGAAATTAGGCTTGATTATGTACACCTTGCTTTGTGGGGTAACTTCAGGGATCCATAATAATAATCCATAATAATAATCCGAGCAGTTCATAAATTTTAAATTATTTTCTGAGTGGCCTTGTAAAGAATTTGTTACATTACATTTGGATAATTGAAAGTACTTGATTCAATTTTTCAATAGTTAGGTGTTGTAATCCTTAGCTTTTTGTGGTTTTTTGATGTCCTTATTCGATTTTTTTTTTGCGTTTGTTAGTTTTGCATCAAACTTTTGTAGTTTATTGATTCATCTCAACGAAACAAATCGAAAGAATAAAAAAGTATTAATTTTTCTCAAGATTTTTTGAAAATATGCAAGAAAAACTCAAATATTCAATTTTTTGCAATATAGTCGGGCGTACAGAGTCCCTAATAGTTTTTTCTTTTTATCTTTCTTCACTTATTACTCCAAAAACCTCCCTCAAAATCCAACCGAACAAGCCTTGAGTTTTTTCTATTCCTTTCTTGGATCAAATTAATAGTTATTGAAAACATTGGGTATAATTGGGTTCACCGATTTTTATTTCATATTGTTAAACTGGAAAGGATTAATTGTTTGGCTTGATATCACCATGAAAAAATATTTAAGTATAAAAACATGGATTAAGGTTCAGGTCATGTAAAACAATGCTAAAAACATTAAAACTATTGAAAAACTATCTCTTAAATCAATAATTTTCTATTTTATTTATTAAATGAATAGTTAATTCTCAAAAATTGACATGAATTTGATAAACATTTAAGAAAACATGATAAGAGAACACATCAGAAAAATAAATATGGCAAATTTGGAGAGGGAGCTAGGGGAACCGAAAGACATCAGAAAAATACACAATTTTTTTTTATAGATTATTTAATGAGCAGTAATTTGTTCCAAAAAAAAAAAATGAGGACTAATAAAAATTCTTTGGAGTGAAGGAGTGATCCGGCCCACTTTAGATTGGGGGGAAATAGTGGTAGGGTCAATTTTGTCAATTCCCTTTATAGCATCATCACTTTAACAGAGGGAGAGAAAGGCTGCCAGATGCAGTGAGATTGGCAGTGTGGGACTGTTGCCACTTCCCTACAAAGCGCGTGAAAGGCACCATGAACCCTTTATAATCAGCCCTTTAGGCTGATTTTAGCTTTTCCTTTTTAAAATTCTTCCCAGCCGGTCTCATATGATTGGATTGTTTTGAATTGTGCCCCATTAGATTCTTGCACACAAATGCGCTCAATTACTTTCCTACCAAGTCCTTTCTCATGCGCGCTCTCTCTGATTCCCATTCTCTCTCCTCTCCTTCCACTCACGCGCGCTCTCTCTGATTCCCATTCTCTCTCCCCTCCTTCCACTCACGCGCGCATCTACTGTCCCCTCCTCCCTCTCCATCCCTCTCCTCTGTCATCCCCTCACACGTGGTCCACCCCTCTCTCTCTCCTCTCTCTTTTGTACTACATTTGACCCACATCTTCTCTCTCCATTACTCTCTCTCCTTTATTATTGTCAAAATTTGAAATATTATAATGTTAATAACTTTTATTACACATTTATTTTTCACAAAATTTATATTTTTGAAATCAACTCGTAGAGATCTATCTAATGAGACCAATATTCAATGTAAAATAATAAGTTAATTAATTTTTTATTTTTCAATATTCATTTACTTGTGTCTAAATTCATAATTAATAGTTTAAATTAACAATTAACAGTGTTAATTTTTATCAAAATTTACAATTAACAATGTAAATTCATAGTTAATAATATTAATCTTTTCAAGTAAAAAAGTTTGGACCTGATTTTGTCACTCCCTTTTTTATTAATGTCACTCATCTGCAAGTGTATTTTTTTTTTATAAAAAATGCACTTGCAGGGGAGTGACGTTAACAAAAAAGGAAGTGACAAAATCATTTTCCAAAAAGTTATTCAGAATAATAAAAAAATGGAAGCCTACAACCCAAAAAAAATTGATATATGATTTCACATTTAGTATGGAGCTTATTTTATAGATTTCTCTGATTAGATTTCAAAAAACATATATATTTTAAAATCCGATATGTAAAATAAAAGTTATATCCATTTAAAGTTTTTAAAATTTAAGAAAGAGAAGAGAGCAAGGGTGACCTGTGTGCTGGGGAGAGGGAGAAGAGAAAAAAAGGAAAAAGTGTGGAGAGAGAGAGAGAGAGAGAGAGAGTGAGTGACATCTGAGACAGTGAGAGAGGTACCACGTGTGTGTGGGAAAAATGAGAGAAAGTGAGACATGTGAGTACACGCACATGAAAGAGGGAAAGCGGACAGGCGGTTATTAAATTCAGGCGCATGAGATTATTAGGGGAAAACCTAGTGAGACATGCACTCATTTGGGAAAGGATCTGCCCAACCATGAAACAAAAAAAGTAGGACCGGCCCGTCATTTTCCCTTGGGGCTTGGCCCTCTAGGTGTTGGTAGATTTTGACGGTCAATGATATGTTTTGATAATTAATATTCGTCAAGAACATGTTAAGAATATTTATTAATAATGAAAATATCATTAGCAGTATTAATTATCAAAGCACGTCATAAGCCGTCATTTTTTCCTTTTTATTCATCCACCTTTGGTTAGATTTCCCTCTTCTCTCCCCCCATTTGATGTACCATTTGTCAAGTATTCTCAATAAAACTTTTATTGCCCATAAAAAAAAAAGACAAAATGCAAAATATTCATTTTTAAGTTTTGAAATAAAGAAGAAAAGAAAAGAAATCTTGCTCTTCCCATACTACCTCCGCCACTGCATACAACTACAAACTTGTGTATGAATGCGGAGAGTATCATGGCAATGCCCCATACCATAGGAGCACTGAATAATAACCGACCAAAACGTAACAGTCATGTTAGAATTTCAAATTAGTTTTGGATTGAATTTAGGCCTCGTTTGATAACTATGATAGATAAGTGAGATTCGTAAGAAGATGGGATTATAATTATGATTGGTAATGAGAAGTGATTGGTAATAAGATGGGATTAATAAGTTTCATGTTTGTTTTACATGGGATTGGAGGATAGGATTAGTAATACCATGTTTGTTTAGAACCGTATTGGATGGGATTACGATGACAATTTCCTCTTTTACCCTCGATCAAGGTAATATAAAAAAACCATTAACATTCTGAATTTTTTTCTTTACTTTAATAAACATTATGTGAAACAAAAAGTAAAATTCCTTATGAAAACATAACCTTGGAATTGTTATAAAAGGCAAACACAAAAAATACTAGGGATGAGCATGGATTGGATTGGTTCGGTTTCATAGTAAACTAAGAACCAAACTACTACCTACGGATTATGAAATTTGGAAACCACACTAACCCACAAAAAGTATAGGACTAAACCAATCAAAATCATAAGACTATGGTTCGGTTTCAGTTTCGGTTTCGAACCACGGTTTACTTGAAACTAAGATATCATCTTCTTAAACTATTTAAAGTACTCAAAATTGTGGGGATAAGTAAGAATTGATTTTTATTTATAAAAATTTAGAAATTAATTGAACCATGAAATCACTAGTCACTGAATGAAGCATTATATATTTATATACCTTTTCTTTTTGGTGTACCACAATTATAGGAATGAGTTGTTATATATAGAAGTTTATACAAAATAATTTTGGCAATAAATGAATATTGAATAAGACGGTGGATTGGATAGATTATTAATTTGGAAAATTAGTTGACTATATATAACTCTCATGTATACTTGGTGTATCTAAAATAAATGAGTTATATAAATGTACGGCTCGGATTGGTTTGGAACCGAAACCATTAACATAAATCCACAGACCAAACCATTTAGCGTGGTTTCTAATTTTTTTAAACCGAAACCAAACCACACTACTAAAAAACCAAACCAAATCATTCAGTTTGGATTGGTTTGGATTGAATTCGCAGTTTGACGGATTTTTTCTCACCCCTAAAATATACTACTCCAAAATCTACCAAAAAATAAAACTCATAAACGTTATGCACTTCACCTTCCAAAACAAACCCAAAAATCTTATCTTCCGTTGGACCCAAAAAAAACCCAGAAATTGTCACGGCTTTCTTCGTTAAAGTGTAGCTGGGTATGACAGTCGCACATGGAGTCAAGGATAATATTGGCATCAGCAGAAGAAACTATGGGTAATTAGGTAATCTTACTAGGGTGGCTTGGGATGGGATTTCCAATACCTGGTTCAACACAGGTTTTCCAATCCCCCTTAGTCTGGACTGATAATTCCGTTGGGCTTACTAGTCCGATGCTCAAATGTGCAATCAAACAACATATTAGAGGCCCCACATCATTACTACTCCCGTCCCAAGCCTCAAGAGACTTATCAAACTGGGCCTTAAAGCGATGAGATTTTGAATGAAACCAGAGAGAACATGTAAGATTCACGAGATTATAAAAAGAGCTAGTATACGTATTGTTGGATTAGACAGTTAGCTAATTTTACAGAAAAAAAAAAGTTAAAAGGACTTTTATGTATATTTTTTGAGTGAAAAATCTTATAAAAACATACAATAATTTACGGATTAATATTAAGCTACATTATTAATAAATCAACGATTTCGATTGCCCCGGCCCAAAATGGGGTAAATTTGGAGGTTCCATCCCTTTCGAAGAGAAGTTGCACCGTTTTCACCTTTTTCCAAGTCTTGTTCTAAGATCATAAGCACCTGAAAACTCATTCTCTTTTGTCTTGTTCTTATGCTTGTTACAGGTTATTTCAGAAGACAAATGTGGCTATGCATTTGTGGGAGAGCAGGATAACATTCATTACCACAATGTATCATATTTTTCGGACCCCAATTTCGTGAACCAAATACCCATAGTACTTGATTATGCGATTGGAAACCAGAGTTGTGCATCTTTGTGCCAGCCAAATACTACATGTTCTAATAATACGGATGGTGGCTATGGAGGATATCGTTGTAGTTGCAAAGATGGTTACAAGGGCAATCCTTATCTCAATCCTGGATGCGTAGGTTTGTTGTTGGCTATGCTATTTTAATTTGTTTTTCCAACTCATAATGCTATATATGTGGTAAACTCATAAGTAAAAAATAGAAGACCTAGAGATTATTGTACCAATTAATATATTTCTTAATGATTGATTGGCAGATATTGACGA
>BPLS01028591.1:1607-33346 GCA_019656275.1 Rhododendron kiyosumense | reverse complement strand
ATCTCTCTCCAACCCTTACATCAAACGACATTTTTCAAATTCAAACAACCAAAAATTTTCAACGGTTATATTTTTCAAAAATTGGCATGCCCCTAGCTTGATGTCAAAATTGACATGTTTGGAGCAAGCTTCAATTACACATGGACTTGATTTAAGGAAAGGCAGCTTGATTGGAAGGAAGCTGTCAAAAGTTTACATTGAACATCCACCTCAGATTTGGCATGCTCCGGTTGGAGATGCTCTTAAGAAGCAAATCCCTAAATTTCAAGCCGTAACCATTAACCAACCCCTGGGTTAATAATTTGATAGTATTTATTGTACATACGGCGTGCGCGAACCTTTTTTAAAATAAATTTTCGAATTATCCTGAAAAAAAATCAATTCAATTGGATATGTTAGTGGTCGATCTGGTCTTCCAAGTTTCATTCAGATTTCAAGATTCTAAACTTGGAATGAAAAATTCGAAGATTAAATCGACCACTTATACATATCTAGTTAGACTGAATTTTTGTAAGAACACTAAAAAAGTTACTTTAAAATTAATGAACGGTTTGACTTATTCATATAGCACTTAAAAGTAAACCCACGTGGTGTATGTATTTAGGTTTCCCAATATTTGGTTTGTTATCTCTACGTTTAGCTGCCTTCAAGAGAAACAGTGTTTGCTTGTAAGAAAATAAAGGCCGATGGGATTTCCTCTATTCTACACCATTGGATGCACTCATTTAATAGGTGGCATTCTCCTGATGAAAGCCTCACACAATCACTACAGATACAATCCTCTCAGAGGATTCGGATTTGCTAATTTATTGGCTTTTCCACTTCACATTTTCAACTTCTGGGTGCTGGCAAAACTCTTTGTTTTTTAGGTTAGAGACGAAAGTGAGAAATAGGGAATGAAGTACATTTCAACTTTTCATTTTCCACTTCTGGTTAATGTAAGAGGCAAAAAGCCCAAATTATCATCTATATTTGGTTTTAGGGATCTCTTAAGGTGCTCATTGAAAAGTATAAAAGTAAAAAATTCATTACTACCATTTAGAATAAAATTATCAAAAAAATAAAATTTTCGCATCGATTCAAACGAAATGAAAATTGAAGCAATTAATTTTTTAACCATATTTTTTAATATGTAAAGGGTGCAAAAACTTTTGTGTGTGCTAATATATCTAAAAAATGGGAAAAAATAAAAAATTATTTCTAAAAATTAATTAAACCATTATTTATACACATTATTATATCCCATAATAAATAAACAAGGGCAACATGGTAAAAAATAGGTCATAATTCATTTTCATTACATATCTCCCAAACACTATCAAATTACAAAATGCATTCTGCACATATTATTAAAGCACTCTACCAATTCAAACTATATTATGATGAAAAAACCAATAAATTAAAAATGAAAAGCCAATTAAAAGTAGGCTCCCAAACACCCACTAAGCATAAAGATTCTTTTCGAGGTTCCGTCGTTATTCCAAAAAAAATTGAGTTTGACAATAGGAATCGGGAAAAGAGAAAAAAATACTTTTACCCAAATATTTCAGATAATAACCCATTTTTAGCCAGGGGAAAAAGTTTAAAAAGTTGGCTTTGGTTGCCTCAAATTAGATATTTCTAAAAATATTTGGATAAAAGTAAAAGAAATTCTTTTTTCCAATTTTTGTCCAAAGAATCATAATTTATAAAATTTTGATTCAAAAAAAACGAATACCTATTTTTAATAACGAAAAAATCTTAAAAAGTAATTTTTGAGGCGAATGGGGCTTCTTTTTTTTTTTTTGATCCGCGGCTTGAGTTGGGGTTTTGGAATTTTGCAGTGTTGTTTGCCTTGACTTCCGTTAACATTTTATACTTGGTCCTTAATTTGTTATTAAGGAAGTCATGGTTTAGTTAAGGCGGTAATGGTTCAACAGATTTCATCAAGTCTAGCTCAACTTGTGTTCCACCTCAGCAATCCTTGTGACAGCTTCTCATCCAATAGGAAAGCTGAGTGAATTTTGTGAGATGTGTGTTTCTTTTGTGTCTTGGTAATAAATAGTACAGTGCCTTTATTTTGTAGGGAATCTTTTGTATATATAGGGGTGGTGGTGTACCCCTCCGGTTTGTTTTCAATTTTTTGACCATTTTATGAACACACCTTGATGATAGACTCTGTTCATTCGTTAGAGCTCGGTAAGAACATTAATCTTTCCAAAAATCATGAGTAGACACGTGATCGGCACACTTGCAAATTGAAAAAATTAAAAATTGGATAAAAAAACACAATGAATTAGAACATAATTTGATTTTTCTTAACTTTCACGTGTGTCGATTATATATCTACTGAAATCCGATAAACATGATCTTTGTCAAGATTAATGTTCCTTTCGAGATGTACAAAATAAATGAAACCGATTACTAAATTGTCTTTGCAAAATGGCCGAAAAAGTGAAAACAGTCCAGAGGGGACACCACCACAGCACCACCCCTCCTTATATACATAAGTTTCTCTGTTCTGTGAGGGGCTGAAAATTGAAAAATCACATAAATTTGACTCAAAATTAACAAACACCAATTTTTTTTGAATAAGAATAGAAGCCCAAAAATTTCCAAAATTTAAAACATCGATGCAAATGATTTGTTTGAGGAGCATGTGTGTTGAAAATAGACTGCCATTTAGGAATTTAGGGAGTACTTTTTAGACTCTCAAAATAGAAGATAAATTTCAAAAAATCATACAAATCCAACAAAAATTCAAAAAAATGAACAAAACACACAAAATAAAGAATTTCTGGAACCAGATGTAAGTGCTCCTATGTGAGAAGACCCGTGCTAGAGTGGATTTAAAAAAAAAAAATTTATTTTGCAGCCGTTTCTAGAGAGCAACAAACGGACAGGAGCAGCCCTACACTCCCATCTGCAACAGTGGAATCCCATCTGCTAACTCTCTCTCTTACTTTACTCTTCCCATCTGCAACCGTCTCTTTATCTCCTTCAAAATACACGACCCATTCTCTCCCTCTCTCTCCACCACCGGGGGCGACACCACCAACGCCAGACACCCGCACCACAAAGGTCACTTCCTCTCACCCAACGACACCCACCCCCAACCCCAACCCCAACCCCAAAACACAACTCTCTCTCTCTCTCTCTCTCTCTCTGCCTAAAATGCTCAACTCTCTCCGACGATGGCTCTACACAGATGAGAGAGCTCTCCTTTCTCACACCAAGTCCAATTGGAGAGGCTCTCTATCTCTCTCATCTTTCTCATCTCTCACTCGAAGTCCGATGTAAAGATTAATCTCGACTGTCGATTCAAGAGGAAGCGAGAGAGACAGAGAAACAGATGCATGAAGAGGAGATCAATTGAAGATTTCATCCATCGAAGTTCCTCGCCAGAGGTAATCTCATGACTGATCATTTTTTGTTTCCTCCACGTCTTCTTCACCTTCTCCGGCTTGGTTCTCTCTCTGTTTCTGTATGTGTGTGTGCGAAATATATATATACATAGAGAGAGATGATTAAAAAGAAATCAGATTTTATTCTGATTCGAGAGATTTGCCAATAAATATTTGGCAGAAGAAATCAATTTAAGAGATTTGCCATTCAATATTTGGCAGAAGAAATCAGATTTTACTTTGATTCGTTGGGGAGATGCAGAGAGAGTACATGCATGACTTTACCAAAGCACCCCCACACAAAAACCCAAACAGTAAACCAAAGAACGAAAAAAAGGACATGGAAGGAAAACATGGAAAGTCAGAAAACCTATTAAAGTAAAAAAAAAATCAACACCATCTGCACACCCCAATCTGCAGGATTCACCACTGTTTGCCTGCAGAATGACCAAAACAACCCTGCACAAAAATATCCAACTTCACAACTTCACAGACACACCAGGGCAATCCTGGCAGTCCACAAATTTCATCGCTTACACGTACGGACAAGGTCAATCCTCCTTTAGTGGCCCAGAGTGGATTTGTAATCAAAATGTAGGCGTGAGTGTGTGTTGTGGTTGTAGATTGTGAGTTTCTTATAGCCTGAACCTTCCTGCTTAAGTTGTCTTAAAACTCAAGGGTTTCCACTCTTAATTACTTGCCATTGTTTTGTAGATGATTAAATGCCTATGTAATATTTGACAAAATGCCTCGTTATATCATGTGTTTCTATGCTATTAAATATCAATGTTAGTCTATATGCAAAATCTGTTTCTTTACTTATCTTAATTTTTTTATTTTTCCCATATTAACCCAATCCGTTTATTTTGTTTTTGTTGCTCCATTCATTAAAATTGTGGATGCATTAGCCAGATTAACATTATAGCGTAGATTAACACTATAGCATTCTATGCTAGTTTATTTGTATCTGCTTTGATATTTAGTCTTGCTTGCTTTCCAAATCAAGACTTTAGTTCATGGATGATGTCTGACTATTTACACTTTACTTCTTTCAAATTATTGCTGTATACAATTAGTAACTTGCATTTCCTACCTTGTTTTACAGATTGATATATTTAATCATGGCTCCTGTGTAAAAGGCAATGTCATCAGTTAGGAGATCCTCTACGCTTTCACCATCTGTCACCATCGCAATCGAGCCCAACAGAAATTGCTGCACCATCTCAGCCCCACAAGGATGGAGCTGGGGGGGTCTAGTAGGGGTGGCCGTCATGGTAAGAATTTTAGAATATGCAATTATTATATGTAAAAATAATAATTATACCCAACGTATATAGACTCTCTACTGCTAGATTTTTTTTCTATATATATATTTGTCCTAAATCCTCTATATTTTTTTTCAAGAAATAATACCCTAAATAGTATTCCAAAATTAAATTCAATGGACCAAAGTGAAATAATATAAAGAATGAGGTCTAATTTAGAAAAAAAAAAAAAACTCCACACTTTAACATAAAACAATTTAACCTAAAAAATTAAAAAAATTAACCAAAATAGTTGGCACTGTGCACAACTTGGCAGTAGTGAATTGACTATTGAGAAATACATGATATTTGCACTATATCAAAGAAATATAGCATGTAGTTTATCGATTTGTGAAAACTAATGTGCTAGGTAATCATTGATCAAGAAAATAATTTACTTGTTCTTTAAGAAACTAAGTGTTGAACACATATTGCAATGCATCTTTATATTTTTTTTAATATAAATTTCAATACTGCTTGGGTAAAATCCTGGTTTCGTCCCTGTAGCCCCAGGATATTCCACCACATAATTCTGATGCTTTGGGTGATGCATCATTTTTTCCACAGTCTTAGGGTGCAGTCTTAGGGTGCAGGTAAGCTTCGACTGGCTTAGAAAGCTCGTCTATTTAGTCACACCAATTAACTTGAGATATGCATTCGGTTTATTATGCAGTTTGTAATGCGCAATATGTAGTCTGTAAATGCACTCTGCTTATGGGTTCTGCAATATGGACTTTGTGTAATTGATCATTAATAGTTCATCATTAACTCATAGGTGGGGGTGTGTCTAATTCTGTTTACTTAACGGAGACCAGCTCTGATGAATTGCGCGACCTCACGTCCCTTCAGTGACGTATTTGCCTTCACTGGAAAATTTTCAACTTCTCAAGAACTTACAATCTCTGGTTATAGCCCGGAGTCCCCTTCTAAGGAGAAGATACGTGGAAGCGGGAGAAAAGTGGCACAAGATTGCTCATATCCACCGTCGGGTAACTTCTTTGCTAATTGCTCATTTTCCTGATCTTCTTCCCCCCACCCCGCCCCCTTTTCTCTCTCTCATTTTTGTGTTTCTATCTGTCATTTTCCGTATGCACATGTGGAATCTAAAGATGTAAATTTATCTATTTAGTTTAATTTTGGATCAAAGAAGTGTCATCTAACCTAGCTTCTTTGGCATGATGTGTTGGGCTTTCAGAGGCTAGATTAATGTTCCCTTTGCAATTCTATTCCATCGAGATAAACCATTGAAAGTCCCCTGCCAACCATGTAATTTCTTGCTTTCTGCTTTTTCTTTAGTTTGCAGTTTTGTTAACATCTCTGGCCAATACACATAATTTGTTCATTAAACTTATTTATAGTTCAAATCCAGCTGTTTGGTTTATGGGATGTCTGGTGACAAAGGAAGAACAGTGGTGATGACACCATGTGAAATAATGCCATTGAAGAAAAAGGTATGTGAACAGTAGTCTGCTTATCATTTTAAATCCTTGAATTGAACTGGACTCGAGAACATGTCTTCGGTTCACATAGCACTCATTGCATAAACTGAAAAGCATAAGGTCCAAGGGACGATGGCAAGTATAAAATTACATTGCAATAGTACCTTTTTTGGAGAATCTCTAAGATTAGGCAACAAACTAATGTGCTCCTTGTTTGTTTCTTGTTTGGACCATTTCTTAAGCCTTCTTTCTGTTTTGCAGAATGCTTGGAAGTTGGAATGCCATATGCTAGATATGTGGAAATTCAAGGCATCATTTAGGTTCTGTTCTCAAAAGTCTCATTCAAAAAGCTCTTCTACACAGTTTTTATTTAGCCCTGAAATTTTCCTGTATTGGTTCAAATTGTTTAGTAGTTTTTCCTTGCTGCTTAACTGTTTGTCCAGAGATAATAATCTTGCTACGTCAGCAGTTGTTTTCTCTACTGGAAGATTATCGGAAATGAATTTTGAAAAGGTAGCTTAAAGTGAAGATTTCGGTCCAGGACCTCAATGTCTGACCTCCCACTAGAGAAGCAAGCAAATACTGTGTTAAAAACTATCTGGACAATCAAAGTTGGATCTGATTAAATGTTCTCATTGAGCTTCCTAGCATTTGATGTATGACATCTTACTCAATCAACCATTAGTTTCTAGTGAATTACTGAATTCTTTGTTGGATTAGTTTTACATTGATTTCTGTTACTACTTGCATGGTTGTCCTAGTATATTGCATGCTGGATTTTTTGCTTTCCAGCTCTAAGATGAACAACTGCTGTCCACTTTGAGAATCATCAGATCCTTGTTATGGCTACTTCATAGTTCCACCGGAGTTATGTATTTTGTGATGTTGGTTTAAGATAATGCAGACAAACGAGAGCTAAATAATCCGTGACTAAACAAAAAGCTCAAAATGCTTTCCTAACCTTCATTACAAACATTCATTTTCCATACGTAACCAAAATGAGATCAGGAATGTGCACAATGCTCTTGCATGCATGTTGTATTCATCTTTATGAAATCATGGTGTTGTATTTTTATTAGTGAAGATAACTACATGGATCCAAACAATTTCTGTTAGCAATTAAGATTGTGTTTGCCTTGCCACAGAATCCTTTGGGTCCTATATTCATTGTTTGTTTTGTACGGTACAAGCACTAATTTACTCTTCTCAATAGCTATATACTGGATTTTCTGTATCTTTTGCAAGATAGTTGTTGACTTTGACTCTATATATACGGATCAAAAGAAAACTTTAAGCACTATATTTACTTTTATTGTTAGATGTCTCGTGTTTTCGTCATTTTACACTTGAGCTGTTATAAGTCGCAATCTTTGCTTCTCCTGCATTTCTTCTCTTAAATTTTCTTATAGCCCTGCAGTTTGTTTGATTTTGTGGTCCCAGTTGCAGCTAATTTTGCTTATGCCACCGCTTGATTTCTTGTACCTAGTGAATGCTCCATCTCTTCATTCATGACATTAACATAGTTTTTATATGTATCTGCATGAGTACTTGCAAATTTGCTTGGAAGCAGCCTCTTGGCGTGCAGGGACTATGTAAAGTTGAGAGACGACAGTATCGATTTGGGGAAAACCCAAAATTAGGGTAACTTTCATTAAACTGGGTATATATACAATGCAAGACACAATAATTACAATGAGGTCCTAACTAATTAACTATTTACATACTAAGGATAAATAATGAAACTCCATACAACGAACTAATTCATTAATCTAACACTCCCCCTCAAGTTGGTGCGAAGATATCGATCAAGCCCCACTTGAATGCAATAAGGTGGAAACTCTTGCTGCCCAGTCCCTTTGTGAATATATCAGCCAACTGATCTCCAGATCTCACAAAAGGCATACATATCGAACCCTCGCTCAGTTTCTCCTTGATGAAGTGCCTGTCAATCTCAATATGCTTCGTTCTATCATGTTGAACAGGATTATGAGCAATATTTATAGCAGCCTTATTATCACAGTAGAGTTTCATAGGACCACTGTCAATGAAACCCAAATCACGTAATAAGGTTTGGAGCCACAAAAGCTCGCAAACACCATGAGCCATGGCTCTATACTCTGCCTCTGCGCTAGATCTAGCAACCACCGATTGCTTTTTACTTCGCCAAGTAACCAAATTCCCTCCAATAAAGGTACAATAGCCAGAGGTAGAGCGTCTATCATTCCCAGAACCAGCCCAGTCAGCATCAGTAAAAGCCTCCAACCGCAAATGACCATGATTAGAGAATAGAATTCCTCTTCCTGGAGCTGATTTGAGATACCTCAAAATAGATAAACTGCATCCAGGTGTAAAATACGAGGATCGTGCATAAATTGGCTAACTACACCCACTGCATAGGTAATATCCGGCCGGGTGTGAGCTAAATATATCAGTCGCCCAACAAGTCGCCCAACAAGTCGCTGATACCTCTCCTTATCAGTACGTTCGCCCGTATCTCCACTCAAGCGATGATTTGGCTCAATAGGAGAATCTGCAGGTTTACAACCCAACATGCCTGTTTCTTCTAAAAGATCAAGAATATATTTTCGTTGAGAGATAAAAATACCTCTATCAGATCTTGCCACTTCCATTCCAAGGAAGTATCTCATCGCTCCCAAGTCTTTAATCTCGAATTCTTGGGCAAGTCGAGACTTCAAATTATGAATTTCATTCACATCGTCACCTGTCATTATTATATCATCAACATAAACAATAAGGACAGCAATCTTACCATCACTCCTCTTAATGAATAGAGTATGGTCAGCATGGCTCTGTTTGTAGCCGAAACTCAGCATGGCCTTTGAGAATCTGCCAAACCAAGCCCTAGGTGACTGCTTCAAACCATACAGTGCGTTCTTTAATTTGCACACCTTTCCCTCACTTGCAGCGGAAGAAAAACCTGGTGGAATATCCATATACACTTCCTCATCCAGATCACCGTGGAGGAATGCATTTTTTACATCAAACTGTTGAAGTGGCCAATTCAGGTTAGCTGCACAGGAAAGTAGAGTTCGCACAGAATTCATCTTTGCTACTGGAGCAAATGTCTCCTCATAGTCAATACCGTAGGTTTGAGTGAACCCTCTGGCGACCAATCTAGCTTTGTATCTGTCAACTGTACCATCTGCATTCTGTTTAACAGTAAATATCCACTTACATCCCACTGATTTCTTTCCTCCAGGAAGTGGTACTAGCTCCCAAGTGCCATTCTTTTTCAAAGTTGTCATCTCTTCTACCATAGCTCTTTTCCATTCGGGTATGACAAGCGTATCCTTCCAATTCTGTGGAATAGATATAGAGGAAAGAGACGAAACAAAGGCATAATATGAAGGAGATAAACGATCATAGGACACGAATTGGGAGATGGGATGTAGAGTACATGATCTTTTCTCTTTTCGAATAGCAATAGGACGATCATCAATAACAGGAGGTTCAATAAGAGAAGAATCACTACTCAATAAGTCAGCTGAGAGAGGAGAATCATTAATAGGAGGAGAATCATTACCAGATGAGTCAGTTGAGGAATCTGGAACTGGAGTAGGCAACGGTGATTGACGGAGTGGTATCACATGGGAGGACTTCCTATCTTTCTGTCTAGCATAGGTCTTCAAGTTACCTTGCAACCGTGCTGGAAGTCCATCAGTGTCATCGCTCATGCCATGTGTTGCCTCTTCAGCAGATACTGTTTCTTTCTCTCCCTCAACATGATTATAAAATAGGTGCTCCCCCTCACCATGGTTATACATAGTAAACATCTCTTCCTCCTGATTAGACTCCCCCTGAATAGATGACTTGGAGAAGGAATAAAAAGATTCTCTTTCCCAAAAAGTGACATCCATGGAGACTAAAAACTTTCTAGAATGTGAATCATAACACTTGTAACCCTTCTGGGTAGGAGAGTACCCAACAAAAATACACTTATGGGCTTTATGACCCAACTTACCTCCGGAGGGGTGGGGTGCATGGACAAAGCACACACAACCAAAAAGTCTTGGGGGAAGAGTGATAGCAGGATAATTGCTAGGAAGACACTCTATGGGAGTCTTGAAGTTGAGAACACTGGATGGCATACGATTGATAAGATAAGCGGCAGTTAAATTGGCTTCTCCCCATAAGAATTTTGGAACATTCATGGTAAACAAAAGAGACCGAGCAACCTCAGCCAAATGACGATTCTTGCGTTCAGCAACTCCATTTTGTTGTGGAGTGTCAACACAAGTCGTCTGAAACAGAATACCATGCTCATCAAGAAAAGCCTTAAAACCTTTATCAATATACTCAGTGCCATTATCACTACGGAGAATTTTAATTTTTGCATCAAACTGAGTACTCACCATTGCATGAAAAGATCGAAAACAAGAAAAAACTTCACACTTTGATTCTTGCGTTCAGCAACTCCATTTTGTTGTGGAGTGTCAACACAAGTTGTCTGAAACAGAATACCATGCTCATCAAGAAAAGCCCTAAAACCTTTATCAATATACTCAGTGCCATTATCACTACGGAGAATTTTAATTTTTGCATCAAACTGAGTACTCACCATCGCATGAAAAGATCGAAAACAAGAAAAAACTTCACTCTTTGATTTAAGTAAAAACACCCAAGTAGCACAAGAATAACAGTCGATAAAAGTGACAAACCAACGATACCCCTTAAGAGAAGTAACAGGAGAGGGCCCCCAGACATCAGTGTGAATAATCATAAACGGGAACTCACTTCTTTTGTTAATAGGTGCATAAAAAGAACGCTTATGTTTTCCAAGCTCACAGGCTTCATAAAAAAACTGACTCCGAGGACAATGTTTAGTTAGGACAAGAAAAAGTTTCTCTAAAATCCCATAAGATGGATGACCCAATCTACGGTGCCACTGATGTAACATAGAGAGACTTGGACTCGTATCTACTTGCAGAGCCAGACCACTTGGCATGGGTGAAGGAGACGGACGAGGAGAAGACTCCAGATAATAAAGGCCATCACATGATCTACCACTGCCAATCACCTTCCCTGTACCCAGTTCCTGAAAGACACAATGTGTAGGAAAAAAAGTCACTGAGCAATTTAAGGATTGTGTAAGACTACTAACGGAGAGAAGATTAGTAGGAAAATTTGGCACATGAAGAACTGAAGAAAGGGGAAGGGTTGGAGAGCAGTGAAAGGAACCTTTCCCTGAAATAACACCAGATAGGGATCCATCTGCCACTCGAATCTTATCTTTACCAGAACATGTAGAGTATGAGTCAAAAATGAAGAACAACCTATCCTATGATCTGTGGCACCAGAATCTATGATCCACGGAAAAGAGGATGCATTAGCTAGAATACTTGTAGAGAAAGCAGCAGTGGAGGTAGGAGCTATAGTAAATGGAGTATCAAGCCTGACCAGTAGGCACCTGAGAGCTTGTATCTCCTCCCGAGAAAGAGGGCCAGTTGGAATATGGTTGGGATTACCCGCCATATCAATAGAAGGTAGTGAAGAAATACCAGACAATAACAATTCCCAAAAACAACTCCAATCAAGGGAATCAACTCAAAATAAGCAATACCCAATCAATTGGGGCCTCAACCTTCAACAATCCACGAACAATCAACCACCAACAACCAAAGATAGTAGTAACAATCTACTAAAAAATGTTGACCTGAACGTGAAACGACCTGGAAAACTCCAGCGAGCTTCGGTGAGGGAAGGCAACGCCTGAAAGTAGTGGTCGGAGATCCGAATAGGGCCAGAAGACTGTCGGTGAACCCTAGGTTTCAAATCTGAGTGGCAAATAGGGCTGAAACTGGTTGATAGAGCAGATGGTACTGTTCATGCGACACTGTTCATTAGTACTGTCCACGCGACACTGTTCACGGGTACTGTTCACGCGACACTGTTCACGGGTTACTGTTCACACGACACTGTTCACGATTGGTGCAACGGAAATCCCACGTTAGGGTTAGGATCTCTGCTCTGATACCATGTAAAGTTGAGAGACGATCATGTAAAGTTGAGAGACGATAGTATCGATTTGGGGAAAACCCAAAATTAGGGTAACTTTCATTAAACTGGGTATATATACAATGCAAGACACAACAATTACAATGAGGTCCTAACTAATTAACTATTTACATACTAAGAATAAATAATGAAATTCCATACAACGAACTAATTCATTAATCTAACAGACTAATACTCCATACATCTGAAATTGACATCTCACATCCATAAAATTATTCATTCCAATAAAACATTGTCAGAGGAGCATTGTGAGTTTCTATTTCAATAGTTTCCTTCAAAACGACTACGACAAGTACCTAAATTAGGATCATTTTCCCCCTCTTCTTTTTCCTTAGGCCTTCTCTACGACTTTTTTTTTTTTGGGCCAATACATAAAATTCCCAAAATTATTCGGCATTTATCCCTAATCGGCATTTATCCCTAATCACGACTTAAATTATTGCTTATGCAGTATTTCCTGTATCATATCTACTGATGCATCGACAAATGTTTTTCACGTTGAGTTAAAGCCCATATATCATCTCTTGAATGCCAGTTGTGATTTGAAAGTAGGAGATTTTGTATCGGCTAAAGTCACATATGAACCTATTAGATTTAGTCCCACATCGCTTATCTAAACCACCCAAGCTTGGTTAATAAATTCTAGAGGTTACTCCACATATCACCAATTGATTTTAGGTTGGAACCCTCCAAGAAATCTAACAGAACCAGATTTCATGACAGAATAAGTTGTATATGGAGGTACATGCCACTGGAACTGTTGTTTTGTGTAGTCAATGGGTTGAATGTATGCAACTCTTTTTCCTCATTGGAGCTTCCCACTGTTTTTCTACACTACTGCTTCAGTGAAATAAGTCTCCATACAAGTCTGAAGAAGAAAAGCTTTGTTCTCTGACAGAAATGATCAAGAGGCTCCAATTGTATAAAAAATTTGGCTGATGAGGAGATATAGACTAAAATGGCTCCCATAACTGTCCAGTGGTGCATGTTCAGCAGGTAAGAGGTTATTAGCACACACCATTTCTTCTTTCGGAAAATTTCTATTTTGTCATTTCATGAAAGTAACTGGCTCATATCATCAGCTTGTGGGTTTCACCACAATAGGCTTTCATAGACACTATGAAGCAAAACCAGGCAGCTGAAACGACGCTTGCAGTGGCCACTCAATTTTGTATCATTCAAGAGTCCAGAAGATATTTCCAGTAGCCGAAGGAAACTTGATCAGTTGATAGAGAAAGGCAGTGGGCCACAGAGTTTCCAGCTTGCTCGTGGACAGTACTTTAAACATTTTCTCCAAAACGAACAGAAGCAATATATGCCAATGGTGTGCTTCTGCTTCTTCAACCCTATAGCATCATGGATCAGGTCTTGAACTCCTCTCTCACGTCTTTCCGGATCTATGCCTTGTCTTTTTCTCCCATGGATGCTCTAGTTTTCTGTGAATTCTTATTTACATTTGATGTTATCTGTAGGCTCGATAACCTATTGGTGTCTGCGAGAAAAATTCCCAATATCGTTATATTTTGATGCCAAGCAGCATTGCAGAATGCAGTTGCAGAGCAATCCAGCCCATCTTCTCGGTCATCTTGCAAGAATCAAGGAAGGGGAATAGAACCATAGTTCTTGAGAAATAGAGATAAGAGTCATCTGTCTATCCGAGCATTTTGTTTCCAATCATAAACCATTAACGTGGTGGTGGTCTTGTACGTGCACGAGTTACATTTTTTTTTAAAACGGAATTTCTCTCTGTATTTAGCATTCTCAAATTCTGTCGATACTTATCTTAAAAATACTTTCGATGTACACATGGTATTCCCCGAATAGGGCTCCAAGTGCATTTTGTGAATATGGCTGGTATACCATTATCTTAATGTAATCACATTAAACCAAAAACCAGGAAGAGACTTGTTCCGATACAAATGACCACTGAAACCAGAAAGAGAGTCATCATTTAAATAAAAAAAGAGAGATTAAAATTTGGTGTGAATCAAAATGGAGCAAGGTGGATCAAAACAGAATAGTAGAATATTTCAAGTTCCAACCGTATTACTCACCTAAAACTACACCTGAATATTTGTGGTCAAATTGTTAAACCACTTTTAAAGCAAATGAACATTTTATGATAAACTATTTTAGGGCAGTAAGGCTTTCTGTGCGAAATACAGCCCTATTACCTTCTAAGATACTAAGCAGAAGGTACAAAATAGAGCTAAGGGGTGTTATCTCAGGCTGTTTTTCTAAGCATAACCAAAGCCAACACTTAACGGCGGATGCTTGATCGCCACGCAACGGTACTACTAGCTGAGAAGGCGCGTGTACTTCTCCCTCCTCCTTGTTCTTGAATCCAATCCCGCGTGAAAATGATCACTTGGTGACATATATATTCCATAGATTGAAAAGTGCTTCTAGTCGTCGAAGAGGAAATTATAAGTGGAGGAAAGTGCAAGAAAAGTCACCCGAGAATAAATACGTGATTAAAATCCTTCCATTTATTTTAGTAACTTGTTCAGTAGGAGCAAATCTAGCAAAGGCCACAATATCATTACAAACCCTTGTCTAACGGCATACACGTGAATTTCCTTTCCCTTCATTGCATCCACATATTCTGCGAAAAAATCTTCAATGCAGTGGTTATTTGTAACGTCCTTTCACATGATGTGGACCCTATGTATGTGTAGGTTTCACACCTTGTAAGAGAGGCATTACAAATAGCCGTTGCATTGAAACTTTTTTGAATCAATGAGTTCCACGAAACAAGATACCTCTTTGGCATAATGTCAAAAACTTTTCTAATATCCAAGTGTAAAGCCCCGTTTTCTCCAGTACTCATCCCTCCTGAATAACCAAAATCCTCTGCTTGTGAGCTACTTTGAGGTGACGACACATAGCTCATTTGCTTTGAGTAACCAAATAAGTTATTCCAACTACTACCATAACTCTCACCACTGGGTGCTTCTCTCTCCGATTTCGTACCAAAATTTGCACTTTCTCATCAATAGTAATCTCGTAACGCATGTCATTGCCAACAATTTCGTTATCATCTACAAAATCATTCCTACAGTAAATAGTTTTTTGTTAGTTCAGGTATATTATGAAACAATTGACCAGCAAAATCACTCAACGCCCACCATTTCCACCCAAACTTCCCAACTTCAAGTACATGGCCATGACCCATGAGTGCATCCGAATCGACACCAACCTAGAAATTTGATAGAAATTTGTACGACTGACAAAATATGGAGAAAATGCAGTATTTCATTAAATGATATATTTTGAAATTTTGAAGGGGCATTTTTTCAAACAAAAGGGCATAACAATTAGGGCTGTCCAACAGATGAACCACACCGCTCAATCCGCCTGATTCGCACCAAATCGAACCAAACCGAGACATGCTACGGATGGATACGGATCTAAAAATACTAATTCTCACGAATCCAGTTCGGATCGGATTGGATCCGCCCAATCCGCAATGTTCCTATTTTCTTCCGAAGGTTATGGATGATGTTGAGTAATTTGAATATAATTTTACAAGTAATTAAGTCATAAACATGTATTCTTGGATGTTTTTTTGTTTTATGTTGAAAATGTTAATCATCTTCTCTATTTTTTTTTTTTAACATTAGAATCTAAATCAAGTTCATGTTGTACGTAGTCTAGCTCGAAGTTCGAGTGTTACTGACATCTAATAGTTTATCTTTAGACATTAGGGTGGATGAACGTGACTTAATTCTAGGTAATATTTGTTACGGCCTAGAATTTTTATTTATTTAATTAGTTATATTGTGGTTATTAATTAATTGGTGTTATGTTAGGGTCCCAATTAATTATTTTGCGAGCGCTATGAATATTGATGCCACGATTGTAATATTAAGGGTATGAGATTGATTTTGGATAAAATAGTGGTATCGAATGGTAATTTTATAAATTGTGTTACGTTCTATACAACTCTAATTAACTAATTAGCTTTAATATAGGGAGTAGTGAGTAGTTTTACAAAGGTAGGACTTATGTTCACGGTGTAGGGTTTTATTTGGATATATAGAATGTTTGTGACAAGAGATTGAGAGAACTTTGTGAGAGGGAGGAAAAGAGAGAGAGAGAGAAACAGCAGTCAAAGAAGTGGTTGCTTTGTGATCAATCGGGTAAGAAATTCTTGAACCCTTGAACCCTTTGTGATCAAAGAAGTGGTTGCTTTATTCATGGGTTGGGGTAAAGTTTGACTGTTGGAAGGTATAGAACCATGGAATTACTGAGAGGTTAATTAATTGGGTTCTATTCTTTTGGCACCAATGGTTTTTCTTTTAATCCTATTGACATATGGATTAGTGGAGATGCGTGTGATGCGGGTGTGAGACCAGGTGTCTAAAATTGTGCGGCGGTCGTGGGGCTGGCGAAGTGGTGTGGCGGTGCGTGTGTTGGTTCAGTGGAAGAGGTGCCATAGGTTGGAATTTGTGGGATGATTTTAATATTTACAATTATAGACTTGCAGTGGAGTTAAATGGTTTTAGAGTTAAAATTGTTATGGGAGAGTTGAAGAAGTGGTGGCGTGGCATGTTTAGAGTTGGGTTTTGTTTGCTACTTTTGGTTTAACACCGTAGGATTAGATTCTATAAAAAATTGGTCTTAGATCCACTATAGAGAACTTGTAACCCAGTTAGTCCACTTCTAATTTTTGTAACCTCTCTAGTCCACTAATATAGTTTTGGTAAGGCCTTAAGTCCACTTTTTTTTAAAAAGAAATTATACCAAGACAAAAATATCCTTCTATATAACCAGTCATAAGAGAGAAACCCTAGAGGGGTTACAAACAAATCTGGAGCACGCCTCTCTCTCTCTCTCTCTCTCTCTCCCAATTTGCAGAACCAAGCTGCCCAACCCGTCGGCTTTGACTCCCAGCGCTCCAACAAGACCAACTCCATCTACGCCCCCGCCGTCGATCCACTAGTCCCGTTCAACGGTGCCAAGTTTTCCCCGAGTACGAGGAGGTCACCGTGAAATACACCAGGTGGGTAGGATAAATGATACTTTAATTATGTAGTACTAATTCCCAGTAATACTATTCTTAATTCTTATAGGAGAGGAGAACAAAAACAATAGTAATAATAATAAGAAGAGGAATATTGATGTTGATCTTTGTCTCGGTCAAAGCCGCAGCCGGAGTTGACTCATCAGTGGCATCCCGGTTAAAGGACCGGTGCCTACTGCTAGCTATCCCACCCCGAACAACTCATCAGCGGCATCCCGCCCGACCCGCTCTAGAAGTCCGACACCTTCATCGATTTGGAGCCCACCGTCATCAACGAGGTTGGAGGTTTTTGAATAAATACGTAATGTTATATGTGTGCTTTTCCTAGGATTAGAGATCTGAAGTTTTTTGAATAAATATATAAGGTTATATTTGTGCTTTCATCAACCACTTATTTATTTGGTCCGCGCAGCGGCCTTTCCGACTTGTTTCTGATATATTTGAAATTTTTTGAATAAATATATAAGGTTATATGTGTGTTTTTTCTAGGGCTAGACATATAACGTTGGAACATGATGTGTTTTTTGAAAAAATATATAAGATTATATGTGTGTTTTTCGTGTCACACAAAAAATATATTTTTTTGTGTTTTTGTTATTTATTGTCATTTTTTTAAAACATTCTTAGTTAGAGAGAGATATAATGATATATATTACGTTATATTGTTATATATAACATTCTAGATTATAAATATTCTATGTTATTTAATAAAGAGAACATATTATGTTATATATGACCTTTTGTCATATATAACCGTATATACTCGTTGTCAATCACTAATTGAATTGGTCCACGTAGCGGCCTCTCCGACTTATACGTGAAAATATGTTATTTGAAACTCAGTTAGCAATGTGGTTTGGTTATAGATGATTTTTTCTACTGAGATATATATGTTTTATGTGACAATTTGCCCTTGGTACCTAATTTTGTCTTGTAAAACTCCAAAACAATGGAACTAATAACGTTATATATTCTCTTATTGAATTGGTCTGCGCAGTGGCCTTTTAAAAACACATATTGATATATCCATATATGATTAC
Source organism: Rhododendron kiyosumense (assembly GCA_019656275.1). Taxonomy (NCBI): domain Eukaryota; kingdom Viridiplantae; phylum Streptophyta; class Magnoliopsida; order Ericales; family Ericaceae; genus Rhododendron; species Rhododendron kiyosumense. The sequence continues at coordinate 15,118 of BPLS01028591.1, read as the reverse complement.
ATATGGTTATATAGGAATATTTGTGACCACACACACACACACACACACACACACATATATATATATATGAGCTTGTTTAAAAAAATATTTCAATTTGCATAGAGAACATATAACGTTGTATATGAGATTTTATCTTGTAAAACTCAAAAAAAAAAAAAGAGGAACTAATAACGTTATATGTTCTCTTATTGAATAGGTTCGCGCAACGGTCACTCAAAAGCACATATGGATATATCCATATATTATCAGAAGTAAGTCGAAGAGGCCGCTGCGCGGACCAATTCAATAAGTGATGGACAATGGAGCATATAACGTTATATGTAAACTTCTGTCATGTGTAACATGTGATTTTCCTAGGGTTAGACATATAATATTATATCTCGTTTTTGAGATTTATTAATGTTATTTATGTTGTTTTGAATATGTATATATGTAGATATAAAGGTTATGAGAATGCTATTCGGAGGGAGAAAATCACAAATATTGAAGGATTCGATGAGGGTTTTGATGAAAAAACGGTGAAAAATGAAGCTCGACTCTCTGCGGCCTCATCAACATTCAACTTGGGATTCAAGACGCGACTGAGAACAAGAATAATGGTGGCATGATATGTGAACATATAATGTTATTTTTTGAGATGTATAATATTGGTGGAAAGATATGATGTTATTTTGAGAATATATAATTTTTTATGTCATGTTTTGTGAGACTTAGAGCTACAAAAGCTCATATATAATGTTATATATTCTATTTTTTGTGAGATTTAGAACTATAGAAGCTTACATATAATATTATATGTTCTGTTCTATTTTTTTGTGAGATTCAGAGTTGCAGAAACTCAAATATAATGTTATATGTTCTTTTTTTTTTTGCGATAGTTAGATATTCAAAAACTCACATATAATGTTATATGTTTTGTATGGATCAGCATGTAACGTTAAAGACTAAAAACAAGAAAAACCAAAAAGAAATGTTGCATGTTAGAAATTTTTTGCCACACATATAATGTAGTATGTTAGGAAATTTTTATCACTCATATAACGTTAAAAAATCAATACAAGAAAAATAGGAAAAAATAAAAAGAAAAATTTGTCACATATATAACGTTAAATATTAAGTGCAGTGGGTTCAATAAAAAAAATTGAGAAAAATGAAAAAATACGTTTTTTTATTACACATATAACGTTATATGTGGCGTGATGGCAGCGGTGACGGTGGTGGCGGCGGCGGCGGCCGCGGTGGTGGTAGCGGCAGCAGTGGTGGTGGCGGCTTGATTGCAACAAAAATGAAAAAAAAATGGAAAAAATATATTTTCATGTTAGTCAAACAAGGCCCTTGTTTCTTAGGTGGGGTATTTTTGTCGTTAAAATATTTAGTGGACTTAGTGGGTTATGAAACTTAGAAGTGGACTAGATGGGTTTGAAAAGTGCTATAGTGGACTTATGAAAAATTCTCCCTAGATTCTAGGTTGGGCCTTTTACTAATTTATAATACTTCTACTTCAATGGTGAGCGATAGATATGTATTAATTAGTCAATTTATATGCTTTATTTTTACAGGTTAGTCTTTTTTGCGTGTTCGAGCTGCATTATTTTTGGACCCAGGTGAATAATTAAGTATGTTACGTATTTTCGAAAGATCCCTATGTCCCTTAAAAGTATTTCTTTCAGAAATTTGTTTAAAAGTTGTTCTCTAAATTGGCATGCGATAAATTTTCTGAGATCAATTGTTAATATTCTTTTTGGTGAGAACTTGGTGGATATTAATGGGAACCTTTATTTCGGAAGTCCAGGAAACTTATTCTTTCTCATGTTGGTGACCCTGGCCATTGGGGAAAAGACTGTGTTAGGCCGGTAATCCTAATGCTCAATGGCTTTCTTTCGCAGGATCGTCTTAGGGAAAAGTACCATGGGCTGCCAACCCTGGTGACTCTAAGTTCGATATTGGATCCAATTTTGTTGAGATTTATTTTGGCCATGGTACTGTTTGATTGTGGTTCCCCATTGTTGATGTAGTTAATGTTGTGATCACCATCAAGAATATTTATTTGGTTAAAGGCTTTATTGATTAATTTATTATTCTGCTGGACACCTCGTATGCCAAATTATGATTTAATGGTAAATTATTTTCATCCCTGCTTTCAACTTTATTTATTATACATACTTGCTATTCACTGAACTCGTCAGCTGACGGATTTATTCCAACTTCTCTTTCAGGCAAATTGGGGAGTTAGGAAAGGACTCTGGCGGCATCTTGAGGATTTTCTTTTGTTGACCTCCTTAGGGTGTCTCATCTTAGTTTTCTTTTAATAAGTTGCTTCCGCATTCAAAACGATTGTCAGATAATGAATTCTTTTTATTATTGTTGGATTACTGGATATTGTTTAGTTCATGGGATGGTTGTACCCCATGTTTATGATTGAGACACATTTGACTTTTGATTTGATTAATAACGAAAAAGGGATCATTTGATTTTTGGTTACTTTGATTTATTCAGGCTGCGTGTTCTATAGATTAGCCTCATGGTTCACGGCCGGTCACATCTCATTTTTGGGGTGTGACAATATTGGTTTAGACTTGTTTGAATTTGTGATGGACTTGATTGGACTTGAAATTTCGGGACTTTATTTTTAATTTTTTTGGTGTATATAAAAAAATTTGCATGCTCAAATCCACTGAAACCACCCAAACCGATCCGCTAAAACCCCATCCAAACCATACCAATCCAACAACTCTATGGACAGTTGACGGATGAAGAAAACAACAATCCGCCACGAGTGGATCAGATTGAAAACCAGACCAATCCGTATTAAACCGATCCGTGGGCAACCATAATAACAATCCAATCATAATGCCCAAAAGGAACAACAATGCAGTTTTATACCGATCTTCTTCCATGGATTTGCCAATATCCATATTTCAAATAAGATTTGAAGAAAAAACGACCGGATCGCAATCTATCTAATTGGTCTTTTCTATTCGGCATACGATATCTCATCCATTTTAAGACCATGTCCAAAAAAAATAAACCCCATTTTGAGACATCATACAGAGGCTTACCATTAAGGGAAAAACTATGGTGTCCCCCACCCAAAAAGGGGACACCGTTTATGCCTCCCAGAAATGCCTCATTTTTTTCAGCATTTTTATTCACAGAAAAAGCAGCGCAACAAACGATAGGAAAGGTGATTGAGCCTTGTCGTGAAGACTTGCCATGATGCAATTTCAAAAAATAAGATTATTTAGATATTTGAAAAAGTAAAAAAGTAAAAGGTCTTGTATGACTCCACAGTATCTGGGACACATGGCTTCTGGACCTAAAGCATAAAATTTAGATTTTGTAAGGGCATCCACACTAACATCTCTAAAGGCCCTTCTTCTCTAAAGTGGCGATTGAAATTCTGAAAACTCAAGTTTATCAGTCTCGCTTCACATCTCTGTAATTTACAATTGGAACAGTTCCTTGTCACAACTAAGAAGACATTGTTCACTCGCCACTAATTTTTAATTATTTCCCACAAAGCCAGGCCTCTTCTCTCTCGTGCATCTATTCATTTCACGCCATAGCCGAAGGCTCCATTTTCTCCTGGATTCGCCATTACAGAGCCAGCACATGATGAATCTCGTTCTCCTATTTCCTCATCTACTCTCTCTCCTCTCATATCCAGATCAGCGCCCTAATTTTTGTCTCTCACACCACTTTTGCAATTTTGCCTCTTCCTTTGTTCTTCTGATTGGTGTTTCCTTCTTTTGTCTCTTCCTTTGTGCTTTGTTTTACGAGGGAAGCACTTTGAGAAGAAGAGACAAAGAGAGATCAACCAAAAAAATGGAATAAAAAAGAATAAACAAACAATATTTTTAACAAGACAGTTTTTATAGAGAGAGTCTGATGTAGAGGACATTTTATAAGTGAGTAGTTAAAGTAATAAAGTGACATTTTAAGGTATAATTTAATTCAAAATTTAAAGAGATTGATGCGAATACCCTGACAATAGTTTCATGTTTGAAGCTGTAGTATGCCAGTGTGAGGTAGAACTCCAAGATCCTTTATCTATTCTTTTCCTCCACTTTTTTCCATTTCAAAGATTAACGAACTTTTTTTGCTTTTTAAAAGAAAAGTTTATTTCCGAAGAATAATACAACAAAATTGATAAATCTAGATGTAGCTACTTTACCTAGCCAAATACAAAAATGCATGTTCTCCAACAACATCAATAGAGGCGAGGTAAAATACAGGTACCTCTCCAAATAATATGCCTAGTTACTATTCGCAAGGCATTATTTTTCTATTACTTTCTTTGAAGGAAACAAAAAGTAAGAACGAGAAAATGTAAAAGAAAAAGGAAGAAAATAAATATTTTAATATTGAGAATAACTTATTCACGGAAGAAACAATGGTTGAGATAGGTTTTTAAACTTTGATCAGCAATAAATATTTATGACTAATAATAGTTTATTTTCAATCCAGATCGTTCAAAATACTTTTAAACGCTCGAGATTGAGCTCCATAAAACTTAATTTACGGAGCTTCCGTAAATAAGTTTTTCTCTTTAATATAATAGATGATAGGTAAAATAGAGCAGTTGTTATTGTTGGAGTTTGAAAAAAAAAATGTGACTCATTAAACTTTTTAAATAGATGATGGGTAAGTCATTGTAGTAGTTGGCAAAGATCAAGACCTCAATCACATTAAGAATAGGGAAAATTTCAAAATATCTCTCCAACTTTATATTCAATGTCTAATAGACTCTCAAACTTTAACAAATTTTAATTTTACTCCCAAACTACGCTTCCGTTATTCAATTAACCACCCTCTGTCCACTCCTGTCAAATTAAAAATGGAAAATGTTTGCATGGACATTAAAGGCGAAGGAAAACTGTTAGATGACTTATTTGGAGAGAAAATTACACATGGGAGTCTCACACCCCACACTTTTTCACTTGTACCCCAACAAAGTTTAACTAATTTCAAAATCACAATTCTTTTCCTCATTTCTTCTTGTTCAGTTTACCTCTAAGCCCTAGAAACTGATTTCAATCGTGTTTCTCCCTGATTTCAAGAACTGGTAGTTGACCCTAAGAGATGGGTTGTTGAATCTGGTGTGGATCCTTATAATGGGTTTAGGGTGGACCAATTATTGGATACCGAGATTGGTGGCTCCACTATTGACAGCTCCGATCGCCTCCACAGTGTGGCTGATCTCCTTACCTATTGCAAAGACTTCCAATCTAAGAGTTGTTGTCCACGTGAGTGTCGAGAGGGTTCTTGTTGCCTCAGATTTGGGTAACGCCAAAGCGAAACACTCAGCCACAGGAGTGGTTCATTGCGATAACTGGGGTTTTACCTCCATGCTATGATGAGGGAAAATGGTAACGAAAATACTAGGGAAACTGACGTACAGTGGGAACTGACGGCCACGCATGGCCCACTCTGGGCTCGCACGAATGATTTGAAAAATAATTTTAAAAAAAATATCAAGTGAGCTTGTGAAAAATCAGCTCAATTCAATATGTGTATGTGCTCAATCCAATATTTTATTTTTAAATTCAGATTTCAGGATCCGAAATGTGAATGAAAAAATGGAAGATTGAATCCTATCAAAAAAATTATTGAACAGCTTGGATCATCCGTGCGGAGCCTGAAATGGCCCTGCGTGGCATTCGGTTCCCACAGTCGCTTTCCATAGCAGCTTTGACAGGGTGAAGTGATTCTATCTGCTGGTGCAATTGGAAGGCCTCAGCTTATGCCATGCGGTCCATGTCAAAGGCAAGTAGTAAGACCTCTTAACAATCGGGCATCGCGGTTAATTCCATGTCACCATTTTCTGTTTTCAATTCAATTTGACAGAAGTGGACAGCAGGGGTTAATTGAATAATGAAAGTGTAGTTTGGGAGTATATTAGACATTTAGCATAGTTTGGGAGGACCTTGTGTCCCTGCAGCGCCCTGTGAAAGGGCTGCAATTTTCAGCTAGACAAAACACGGCCGTTTTGGCAAACAAACCACCCAGTTGAGATCCCCCAAATTATCAACATCATCTTTTTGGGTACGAACGAATGTGTGGTCTCACTATATTCTCTGCATGGCAGAATTTTTCTCTGTATTTAGCATTCTCAAATTCTGCCGATGGCTATCTTAAACACATTTTCGATGTGCACATGTACCTTGAATAGGGCTCCAAGTGCATTTTGTGAATATAGCCCTGCGCTTTTTTCTTTTTTTCGTTGCATGAAACTAAATACACAGCATTTGGCTCGTAATTTCATCTATAATACTGACACTTTAATAGTTCTGTGCAAATCTTTTAATTTGTTAATGAAATGGTTCTTCGTAAGAAATCTGTTAACTAGTTCGTCATTAGGACTCATCATCCATACTTGTACTATGATGTATCACCATTCTTTGTGGCCAAAAAACGTTGCTCTTTCTCGGTAGATGGTTATTGAGATTTTCCCATTAAGCGGGAGTATGGGATGCATGCTAATGGAAAGCACCCGTTGGTGATTAATAAAGGAAATTGTCATTCTCCTCGAAAGTCCCTCTCTCAATCCTTTTTGTGTAAAAGGGGTAATTTTATCGCTCGTATTGACCAATATCGTAACATTTCCATTGCTTCTATGGCTCTCTCCTGATATTCAAATTTCATATAATTTTGGCTTTTTCATAGAGAATGATCAAGAAACCATTGAGACCTTCTGTTTCTAATAAAGGGAGGTCACTGCACTTTTTCCGGGAGTTCTTGTATAAGTCATTCTCTGACAAATTTACTGAGGATCCAATTTTGCATCATTTTCTTCTTCCTAAATTTGGAATGCTGTTGTTCCTATTATAATCAAAGTTTTAATGTGTTCTTTGGCTCTCTTTTTTTAATGTGTTCTTTGGCTTTTAGAGTCTTAAAAGGAGGAGAACTAGACTCAATCTTCATCCTCAATGTTGTAACACGTCAAACTTTAGATCGTTTGTTTTTGCATCTGTTTTTTTGGCCACGACACCTTTGGGCATTGGCTATTTCAATTGGTGGATTCGCGTTGGACAACGCAAATACTGTTCTCCGCATTTTTTTTCCTTCTCAAATATTGTTGAACAGCTTTCGGGGCTTTGCTGCAGTGAAGCCAATACCAGGAAGAGACTTGTTCGGGTATGGAGGAACAATGAAACCAGGAAGAGAGTAATCAGTTTGATACAAAAAATATCCATATTTGGTGTGACTGAAAATGTAGTTAGGCAGTTAAATAAAAAATGGATAGATTCATTGAAGTTCCAACAGTATTAGTTGGAAAATTCTAAAATCAGTCTAATGGGCTGAAAATAACAAGTGTGTGAATGTATATTAAAAGGTGTAAAAAGTACACAAGAATACGTGTTTTCCTTGTCTTCTTGTGTGCTTATTGTCAGCCCCGTATGCTGATAATAAAAAGACCAGTATTAGGCTCCGTTCCAGAAACGAAATAAGAACTTATTTTTTTGTTTAATAAGAAGGCTTGTTCCTGAAAAGATGGAACAATTACTTATTTTTTGAGAAGACAATTTCAAACTCAAAAATCATGTGCTTACGTAAATAATTTTCCTATCAATATGGATCTTATTTGATAGATCTCATTGAGATCTTTAATACGGTGCAAAAGAAATTGAAAAATTATTTCTCATTTACGTTATTTTTGAGTTTGAAAATGTGAAATAAGCTGCTTATTTGGATTTTGTGGAACAAACCTTCTTATTTTTCTTTGAGAAGTGGCAAAATAAGTACTTATTTTTTAAGAAGGTTTCTGGAACGGAGCCTTAGTTTACCTAGATCTACACATGAATATTTTGGTCAAACTGTTAAACCACTTTTTAAAGCAACAAAACAAAGTGATTACATATCGTGTGCAAGTGTGAACTGAGAATTTTTTCTCGCAGTGACGCAAATGAAGCATTTTTGGAAACTTGTTCAGGAAAGGATTTATGAGTGTAATATGTGATAGCGCATAAGTTTATGACGGTATCCATTACATCACTCTCTCTGGGCCAATATAGCAAGGCTTACTGTGTGAACATAGCCCTGTTACTATGAAAGATACTACTCCAAGAAGTACAAAAATGGAGCAAAGGGCATTTAGCTAGTATTATCTCACGCTGCTTTTCCAAGTATAACCGATGCCAGCACTTGACGACGGATGCTTGATCGCCACGCAATGAGGGTGGCTAAGGCAGCGCGTGTGCTACTCCCACTTTTCCTCCTTGAATCCAATCCCACCTGAAAATGATCACTTGGTGACATCTCAATACCATACATTGAAAAGTGCATTCCAGCTCTCGAAGAGGAAATTATAAAGGGAGGAAAGCGCATGAAAAGTCACACAAGTATAAATAAACGATGACAATCCTTCTACTTTCTCTTTTTTATTTTTATTTTTATTTCACCAACTTTATTCATTAGGAACAAATCTAGCAAAGGCCACAATATCATTAGAAAGAGTGTAGCTAAATATAAACCCCAAGTCCCTCAAGGAGTACACGAGCAAAAGACCTAGGTTCCAATTATTACACCACAAAGTTAGAGATATGGCCCAGGACGATTAAAGAAAGAATGATTAATAACAAGATATTGTAGGATTCTGCATCCACGACAATACATCAGTATTCAATTCGGTTTCACTAAATAAATAGTTCGTAAATATGTACCTTAGAGTCCCTAGGATTCCTCCGTAAAACATCATGAACAAGAAAATAAGGTTAGAGTCATGAGTGTATGATCTGATATCTCGTAGGTTTATAAAGGCATCCATTATCACCACTCTCTTTGGGCCGAGACAGTAAGGCTTTGATCAGTGCGAGACTCAGCCCTATTACCATCCAAGATACTAAGCAAAAGGTAAGGGGTGTTCATCTACCGTTATCTCAGGCTGCTTTTCTAATCATAAACAAAGTCAGCACTTGACGGCAGATGCTTAATTGCAATGCAATGGCAAGCACTGGCTGGGAAGGTGCCGTGTACTACTCCCCCCCTTTTGTTCTTGAATCCAATCCCACGTGAAAATGATCACATGGTACATATCTATTCCATTGATTGAAAAGTGCTTCTAGTCGTGGAAGAGGAAATTATCAGTGGAGGAAAGTGCATGAAAAGTCACCCGAGTATAAATAAATAATTAAAATCCTTCCATTCATTTTTTATTCTACTAACTTATTCGGTAGGAGCAAATATAGCAAAGGCTACAATATCATTACAATCCCATATTCCCATGTCTAACGGCATACACGTGGATTCATGGATCAAGTTATTCCAACTACTACCTTATATAACTCTGACCACTAGGTGCATCGATCTCTCCGATTTCCTATCAAAATGTGGCACATTTCCATCAGTAGCAACCTTGTAATGCTTACCAACAATTTCGCTATCATCCAGTAAACCATTCCTATACATTAAATAGTTTTTAGTTCAGGCATTTTATGAAACACTCAACGCCCACCATTTCCACCCAAACTTCCCAACTTCAAGTACATGGCCATGAATGCATTGCCCATGTTCAAATCCGAACCAACACCAACCCATAAATTTTATAGGAATTTGTATGATTGACAGGATATGGAGTAAATACATTTTTCATTTAATGATAAATTTTGAAATTTTGAAGGGGCATTTTTCAAACCAAAGGGAATATATAACATCCTATTCATAATGCCCAAAGGAACAACAGTGCAGTTTTATACCGATCTTTTTCTTTTATGAATTTGCCAATATCCAGATTTCAAATAAGATTTGGAGAAAAAGTGACGTTGGATCAAGCCCAAGCCATCCAATTGGTTTTTTCGATTTGGAATAGGAAATCTCATCCATTTTACGACATCATACAGAGGTTTATAATTAATGACAAGTGTAGAAACGTCTCGCTCTTTCGCAGCATTTTTATTCACATAGAAAGCAGTGTATCAAAAGCTAAGGTGGTTGAGCCTTGTCATGAACACTTTCCAGTATCATTTTAATTAATTAGCAAAGATGGCTTTTGCAAAAGGTGACAGAAAAGGAATCTTATATATTAGGAGTGATTTCGGTTCGATCAGTTTGGTTTTTAGAGATTTGGACAACCAAAAAATCGGCTTAATTGTCAATATTTAGTTATCGAACACCGACAGACAAGATCATCGGTTTTTCCTGTTTAAAGTTGTAATACGCACGCCAGTGTGAGGTAGAACCGTAGAAGTCGAATCCTCTTATGCTTTCTCTCTTATTTTTCTCCACTTGTAATTGGCAGAGTTTCTTTCCGAAGAATAATAAAAGCATAAGCATGTACCACAGAGACTTGATAAAATCACATGTAGCTATTTTACCTAGCCAAATAAAAAATTATGTACGTTCTCCAACAATATCAATAACGGCTAGGTAAAAAATAAGAGAAATTCTGAGTGCAAAAAAAATGTACCCGGAAATTATCTCTAAAGGGTATATCAAAGATACAGATTCACTTTAAAGTGCATCTGTATCATTGATTTGCTTTTTGAGATAATTTTTGGATACATTTTCTTTGTACATAGCACTCCTCAAAAAATAATATTTGCTCCATCGTCTTTGATTTGTAATCATTATGTCAATTTTTTGGTGGTTACGTACATGACTTTTTCACTCTTCATCTCCCCTTTAATATATTTTAATTAGATTAATTTGAGAGATGTGTGCTTTCCTCGAACTTTCATGGCACAAGCACCTTCATGCTTGCAGGACACAACTATGATTAAATTAATAAAAGTGATTAGCGTAGTGGAGTGCTGCAAGTGATGACAGTGGAGCAGTTAGGCCCCATTTCCCACGCACTAATGAATAAATATGAATAATTTGTTGATTACGTACGAGTTATAAGATTGAATCAAGCACTTATGTATATTATAATGAGCTGATTTTTGACAGCTGGATGTCCACCCCGGAACGCCTCATTCGTTTGCGGCTTTTTTATTCACATAAAAAGCTTTCTTCTTTTGCAGCATTTTTATTATTCAAATAAAAAGCAGTTTTCGCGTAAAAAGTAGTGGGAAAGGTGGGCCTTGTCATGAAGACTTTGTTGGCATTACCCCAATCTATTTTTTAATTTTAGTGGAGAAGGAATAAAAAATGAAGAAGGAAATGGACTGTGATTTCTCGACAGAAACAGGGGAGGAGAGAGGTAAGGCTATGGATCTCCCACTTATGCTTTCTCTGTTCTTTTCCTCCTCCATTTTTCTCCATTTGTAATTGTCAGAGTTTCTTGCCAAAGAATAATAATGCATAAGCATGTACAACAGACTTGATAAAATCTACAAGTATAATAGCTATTTTACCTAGCCAAACCAAACCAAATCAAACCAAACCGAGCTTTATGTCCCAATCATTTGTAGTCGACTACATCAATCATTTTTCTCTATTAAGCTATTTTACCTAGCCAAGTAGAAAAATATGCGCTCTCCAACAACATCAATAGAGGCTAGGTAAAATAATGTTTGCTACAGTAACTCTCCAAATAGGCCGAGTAAACTATTCGCAATGCATTGTTTATTGAAAAGTGCTTCCAGCCCTCAAAGAGGAAATTATAAAGGGAGGAAAGTGCATGAAAAGTCACACAAGTATAAATAAACGATGACAACTTTATTCATTAGGAACAAATCTAGCGAAGGCCATAATATCATTAGAAAGAGAGAAGCTAAATAAACCCCAAGTCCCTCAAGGAGTACACGAGCAAAAGACCTAGGTTGCAATTACACCACGAAGTCAGAGATATGGCCCAGGACGATTAAAGAAGAATGATTAATAACAAGATATTGTTGGAATCTGCACCCAAATAACCCTAAAATCCACATCATGGGATTTTATAGGCATCCACAACAATACTTCAGTAATCAATTCGGTTTCACTAAATATGTAGAGACCCGTGTTTTAGGGCCGTATTTTTTTTTAGAAATGTTAAAATTATCAAGTGATGACGTAAATTGTGAAAATTCGAATAAAGGCATGGTTATAAGATTAGGGGATTAATGTGACATGATTGCAAGTGCAGGGGTGAAAGTGCGATAAGTGAATATGTATATATATGTTTGAATGTACAGGGAGATCATTTTTTCTCTTTCCATTTTCTTTCTTTTTTCTTCTTTCTCGGCTGTCTCTCTGTTCCTCCACCGAGAACACCCCTCTTCCACTTCTCTCTTCGATTTCATCTGCTTAGGGGATGATTCCGGACAAAACTCAAGAATTAAAGTTGTTCTACGGAGCATGGGCTTTCCGAATATCCAAGAAAAATTACGATCAGACCACGTGGGCTTCGGTTGACTTGGTCAAAGGGGTCGGGTTTTGCTCAAAACCCGTGAGGTAGGGATTTCTTACGCTTGTTATGCGTTTATATGGTGTTTATGTTCTAGATCGTGCTTCGTTTCGTTGTTTGAGGTTGTTATTTCCATTTCTGAAATTCTGCAGAAAACGGGTCACTGTTTACGGGGGTTTTCATTGTCTTAAAATCGGAATTGAATTTTGGTTCCTTCATAGGAAATAGAGTAGACTTAGAGCCCGTTCTAATGCCGCTGGAATCACTCGAATCCGTTGAGAATTGAATTTATGGTGATTTTTAGAAAACTGGTCTGTAATCTGTCTCGTTTTCTGGGTTTCAGCCCACTTCGAATGGCCATAACTTCCTCGTCCGATGTCCGTTTTACGCAAACTTTAAATCGGTTCGAAGGTCTTGAAGTTAGCTTGCATTTGCCACTGGAATCGTCTTAAAACTCTTAGTACACCGAAAGTTATGAAAGTTTGAGTGGAGGTGTGTTAATCTGTCATGTTGCATGACAGATTTGTGTAGCCTCGGTAAACCCCTGTTCAACCACCCTTGGAGTGCAGATTTGACAAGAGTTCCTTCGTGACTTTTAAGCTTTGTTCAATTACGCAACTTTTGGGACTGGAATCGCTCAAAACTATTAAGCACTCGATTTATTGTGATTTTTAGAAGATTGCCTTGTAATCTGAAAATCTGGACAGCTCACTGAGCAGCGTTTTTCTTTGTTTAGCTATGGTTAAACGACCCTATTGGTTATGGGTCCTTGTGGGTTTTAAAGATGGGTAAGTTGGTGATGTTTTGGCATTCGAATCATTGAAAAAATATTGAGTATGCTATTTTTAATAAATTTTTGAATATGGACTGCTCAGCTGAAAATTAGGATATCTTACAAATCATTCCTAAGCTTGAAAGATCGTATCGTACGACTCGTCGAATGTATCTGTGCCATTGGTTTTTCGTTAGCATAGTTGGAGTATTGTCGTAAAGGCTATAGTGGCATAAAAGAGTCCGTGAATATCGTAGACTATTAGAAATATTGTGACATGCGTAATTGGTAGAGAAGTACTTGTTTGATTAAATGACTTTTGGATTCGATTGAATGATTTGATGTATGTGGAACGTGGAATGAACGTGGATGACAAATGGTCACAAAGAGATGGTTTGGTGCTTGTAAATTGGAAACGCGAATTGAAATGTGAATAACAATCGGACACAACGAGAACATACAGGGCTCTTA
>BPLS01028588.1:147083-167957 GCA_019656275.1 Rhododendron kiyosumense | reverse complement strand
ATCATAGTTTTTATATTTTACTTTCTTCTTGTCGAGTTGAACCAATACTATACAAAAAAAAAAAAAATTAACGCAAAACTAACAAAGGTCATTTTTCAATAAAGTCAAAAAAATAATCCAAGTTTATTAAGCCAAACGGCCATGTCATACAAGGGAAAATATGTCAGTTTACATAACATATACTCTAATTTTCTTGACTTCGTGGATGATATTTACTAAGTCATGCCGTTGTTTTCATTTACTTAGAACAATTTATTTACTATCTTATGGCCCTTAAAATATGTGCAGATCATTTGAATATTGAAGCGTAATCGTACCGCGAACCCAAAATTAAAATTTGATTCATTGATAGACAATCCTAGATACATTAAAATTAAAAGTAACAGTGCTACTTTCTTTTTTTTCTAAATTAGACTAGTTATTCATGCTTATTGCATATATATAATTCTTTTTGTTCAACAGTAAATGTAATTAATAAAAATAATTAGATAATCGAAATGACATAATACGATGATCTTATACGTCCATTGTGAAATAGATGAGGTGTTTGCCCCACATGAAATAGAATAGAGATCGTTCATTCCATGCTTTTTGTAAGCATTGGTAGAAAAAGCGCCGGTGTTGATCAAAATTTTTGTAGTGGATCTAAATTAATTACGTCTTATCTTGTTATAAACTAGCTAGCTACTACCATGTTAATCAAGACTTCTTAGATCGAGTTTGTCTTCTCAATATATGGAAAGTCGATCTTGCAAGTTCATGCCACAAGAGAAATGGTGCAGAGAATTAATAAGTGACTAAAATTGTGAAAAGCAAAAACACCAAGGATCCGATATTTATTATGTTACGAATACCGCTTAAGTGGAGGCTTAAATTAAAGCATATTTATTTTTCAATTCAAGGGCGTCGGTAGAATTGCTCTATTTGAGAAGACTGAGCTTGTCGGCAACGGAGGGCGGGTTGGTGCTGCACCTTGCAGTGCTGCATCGCACCGTCTAAAAGTATTTTGAATAGTCTAAATTTCAGAAAAAAAAATTCGGGAAAAAGTAAACTTCCCCAGGAATTATTTTTAAAAAAATCTAGATCATTAATTACCTAGACGAACGAACAGAATCAAACACTGCAACTTGCAGCATGTTAGGAGGCACTGCAGGGTCCTAAGGTCTGTCGGCAACATGAGTTGCATTTGATAAGATATTTGGCTATTGATTTCGAAAATTCCTAGTACACGTGCGCCAGATGTCCCAAATCACAAGGGAAATATCCATCGAGCAATGCAATAAACATATTTTTAGAATATAATTATGAACACAACTTTGTCCAGAGTTATTTGATGTACATAGATTCATACACATCGGATGACTATACTGGACTATTTCGAACACAATTGTATTCGAACTTATGTTCTTTATGTTTGTAGACTCTTTGATATGCATATGGTGTCCATTCGATCGCAAGCCAAAGATAATGTAGTGGTAGATCCCACAAGTATTTAAAATTAAATCTCAACTAATTATAGTACAATAATCAGTTGTTCCCAAACAATTGATTGGTGGGGTGCCAGTTTGCAAACTTAGTTGGAATGCCAATTTTTCTGTTTTTGATACCTTGTACTTAATTCGTATCCTTTTAATTGTTGTAATCTTACTTGAATGACTAGATCGAAATGTCCATCGAGCAATGTTAGAAACACACTTTTAGAACACAACTACGTACTGACACAATTGTGTTCCTGATGCACATTGATCTCGCATTCCCAAGCATCCAATCTTCCATATACATGCGTATGTTGTGTCCCAAGGATCAAAAACCAAACACACACAACACAGATACTTACGTGGTTCTTCAAAATCGGGTACATACATCCACAAAAGAAACGGAGCAATCTCACTATGAATTGAGACAAGCTAGCTTTACAACTGGAGTTCTCTCCTAACTCATGACTACACTCTCTCTGATTACATATATTGCTGCTAAACTCACTGATCTCACTCACACTGAGATACAATATAGGTACATTGCCAGAGGCTCCAATATATAGAACAAGCATGGAACTAGCTCTAAAGTTTTCCAACGCCGCCAGACAATGGAGGAGCCCAAGCATAAGTACTCCTGGGGGTTAATTGGAATAGTATTAATTGCAGGTGAGGGGATAAGGTTGAGGCAAGGGGATGGGAGCCACGTACACTCCAATAATGCAGTAGTATACGTAGATAGATCTCACAGCCGCCCACATGTTCATTGCAATGAGAAAATCTTTATTTCAAAGATTTCGTAAATAAATGTTTACAGAGTTCAATTTCGATCGTTTAAAAGTATTTTGGATGATCCGGATGAAAAACAATCTATTCGCGTGAATAGATAATCTATTTGCGAGAATAGATTATTTTTAATCTATGTCGTCTAATACTGAAACGGACGGCTGAGATTATTTAGCTCCGTTAAAACTATTCCATATGGATATGGACTAAAAAAGACTACTCCTACGTACGTCAACATACTCAAAACTTGACTCTTTCATGCCTGAGTACGTACGTACGTCCACTGAAATCACTCAAGCAGTCCAGCCCTATAAATAGACATCGAAATTCTACTGCAATTTCATTCCATTCCATCCCATCCCATCTAGTCTAATCTTGATCCATCCAATTAAGTTATAGGACAAAAATGGGTTCCAAAACTAATGTTTTCCCCGGCCTTTTTCTGGTCATTTTCCTAATTGTCATGTCCTCGGAGGTGATAGCCAACAGGGATTTGGTTGAGATTTCCACTACTGAGAAAGCTAGTAGTAAGATGGACTCAGTACCGTTTGTCATTTTCCTAATTGTCATTTTCCGATTTGTATCTCAGTACCGTTTTGGATGATATATTTTTAGGTATTTTTAATATATTTATGTATAGTTACAAAACTTAAAATAGAGAAATAAAACACATTCTAGCATTTTGATACACCGTAATACTAGTTCTAACAACAAATTAACATGATTAATATAAAATGGACTCAAATTTTGTAAAAATATCTTAAAATTCATGCATAATATGGATTTCGTTCCTTAAAATTCCTTTAAAATACCTTAAAATGCATATTTTAAAAAATAAATAAATAAAATTTTGTACCGGTTGGTATCCGGAAAATGACCGGTACTATAGGTCCAGATGACCAGTACAGGCTGGTATTTTGGTTGGTACAAAACACCAAGGGGTGTGTACCATTTTATGGCCGATATGTACGGAATTGATAACTATGCGTTGAACTTGCCATTATGCCATTGCTGCATTCCACATTGTTCCTATTTAGCCACAAAAACACATACTCCTATCTCCTAGTATTACTGTTTTTTCAGATTGCAAAAAGTGTTGCCAAACTATAAGCTTAGAATTTGACTCAAAAGTACGTGACAGGACATACCCAAGTGACTCTTCCCACCATTGCATAATTTTTTATCAGACCTTCCAAGAGAATTTGGCAATGAAGCAGAAGATGAGATGAGGTTTCTTCTTCTGAATGACATAAAGGACACTCTGTTAAGCTACTATCAGCAATGAAATTCCCGGACACCACACTTACCTTGTGGCTATTTTATCTTGAACAGCTTGCCAAGCAAAAATTTTTGTAAAAGATTTCCAAAAGCCCTTGTGCTTTGCCAGCCAGAAGTCCATCACAACACAATTATAATTGTTCAATTTCGTTCTAATTTTTTGAAACCTCTTTTGCAGTAAAGCGGGGTTGTTTGGGAGCCAAAAAGTTTTTTGGCTTTTGACTTTTTAGATTATGGTCAGAATGTGTTTTAGAATATGAAAGAGTGTTGAAGAGATATGTGCAGAATGTATTTTGAAACAATAGTAGTGTTCGGTAAATGAATGATGAAAATGAATTATGGATTGATTTTTTACCAGATTGTACTTGGCCTTTATTGTGTTAAAAGATGTAAAATTGGTAAAGAAAGGGAGGAGAAGTGGGTATCTTGGTAATTCAACGGAAAATAGGAAAAGGCAAAAAGGTAAAAAGGAGCTCGGGAGCTCATTCTCGATTTTTGCTTCTTTTGTCAAAATCAGAGAATGGGTTTTTGTGAAATGAATTTTGAGAATGGAGTAGCCAAAAAACCAAAATGCAATAATGAGAATGGGAAAATGCAAAAATGCACCTCCCAAACACCCATACCTACATATTTGTCAATATAGTTGGGATGTTGATAAGTGCCGAAATGTACACATTTAGGCAACCTAATTAATGTTTTGCTTTGTCCTTTACTATTATTATTCAATGTCTTTTGTTATATATTTTTGAGATTGTAGATGACAAGAGTGTTTGCATCAAACTTCGCCTTGAAGTCAAAGCTACGGTGATAAGAGAAGACCAACAGGTTGAAAAAGCAATCAAAGCAATTGAATCAAACTAACCCAATTTGCTAGTTGCAATGAGCCATCCCATTCGGTGGGGTCATTGGATCGGAATTCTCCTCCAAGAAGTGGCCAGCATCTTCGGGCAATATTTTTTCATATAAAAAGGAAAGGAAGAATAGGATTTTGTTGTGGGAACAATAAGATAAGAAGGCAACTGTAAGAATTCGTGGCCGCCATGACAAAAAGCTACTTTGGCTTTTTCTTCTTGACAAGCAGTCGGCAAATATGAGTAATGGAATGTAGATGAAACTCTGGTCAAGTAACCTTAATTATTGCATTTTATTTTTGGTTTCTTTTAGTTCATTCAATTAATTAATGTATGGCTATTTATCTTTTATTTTGTAAAATGATTTTTTCGAGTATCTAAGATTGGGTGTTTGGTTTCTGTGATTTCAAACATTATGCCATGCAATAGTTTTCACATAAGATATAATTAAGAAATGAATATGGTCTATTCTGAGAAGATGGATCGTACTAAGGCAAATTTAGTGTAGTTTGTTGGAACATTTCCAAAATGTTTAATGGATATTAAATGTGAATATTGGTGAACGGTTTTAATTCAAAAAGTGTGTCTATTCAGGTTATATATATGAATGGACATGGTTATTGACTTTAAGGACAAAAGATGAATAGACATGATCTAATCAAAAGGTATGACTATTAGGATCGCCTGAATAGACGTGACTATTATGAATAGACATGACTATTGGGATTAAATCAAGAGATGCGATCTTTGGCTAACAGTCATGATTCGGGCCTATATAAGGCAAGGGGTTCTACCAATTGGATAATGAAAAAAAATTAGATCAACTCTAATTGTTATTTCTCTCTAGAACTATCTCCTACATTTATTCTTGGCGGGCTTGCAAAATCTGAAGGTATTCGGGTCTCTCTTCGTTTGTGCATAATGCTGTTAGACAATAGTTGGAGATTGGGCTTCATTTTATCTTGGAGATGGCTTCGCTGTAACTTGGTGCACATCGATTTCTCTTGAATTGGTGGGGACGAATATCGTCTTAAAGACAGCGACATAGTAACGTGACTTGAAATATCTCTGTTTATCTACTTTCATCAGTTACAACGACTTTTGCACCTACTAACTTAAGACGATATTCGTCGCAGATGAAAGTGGACTGATTACGTTACGTGTCCTTAAGATGAAGACAGATAGATGTGAAGTTATCTCTCATAATACTCGTTTTCCTCAAGGTGGAAGGTACTCTATAATCTCATTTTTGTCATGTCTATAGGATATAGTATTTCAGATTGTAACCTCATAGTTTCATCAGTACGTGGGAGAATTGTCAAGGAAGACAATTTTGGCATTGTGATTATGGTTCAACTAATAATTCAATGACTTGGCGGTGACGTATCACTGACAAAAAAACTGCGGGGTGTACATGTGACAGAGAAGTCATACAGGTCATGGTGAGCCGGTTAGGATGATTCGATCGCTGTGGTTGATGTTGATCGAACAATCCATAGTATTGATGCCGGTCAATGTATCTGTTCGGGTGAAACGAATGGTTGTGGACGATTACAGCACTGGTTTAAATTAGTTAAATGCAATATGCATAGTTTAGTTCTTCAGTTAATTGCAACTTGTGTATATGGTGTGGGAATGATATTTATATTTATGCATGACTTGTACGCTGGAGTGTGTTAGTGATACAACCTTATTTCCTGGCCAGGTGCGATCTCATTATGGAATGCTTCTTTTGAACTTTGACATTTGTTCTTGTGTCTTTCTAGTAACCGTTGCACCGTTTGGTTTATAAGAGTGGTTTATAATCGCTGGTTGCAGCTTCTTGCATGAGCAGTCTTGGTGACTTTTGAAAAAGGCATAAGTACTCTTATAAAAGGGCATCACTCATCAGTTTACAAGTCAGACACATGCTATATAAATATCTTTAGTGCTCTACTTGTCCTTTTTCGATATACATTCTTCTGTATTCTTTTTGTTGGGTTGCAATTTTGAAGCACATTATTTCCGATGAAATGCCTTCTGAAATTCCTTTGAACATCATACGTCTTTCACTCCTTTTCTTCCACCGTTTAACATTGTTTTGGGAGATTCATCACATTTTAGTCCCGATGATATTCTTTGGTTTAAAGAATGGAAAGAGGTCTTTGCAAGGCGAGGCCTCTTGCATGAGAGTCAACCGGTGATGATTGATATCTCTTCTAATGAAGAGGACTCTTTTGTGGTAGAACGTTTAGTCCAAAATGTTGCGGCTAATCCAGTTAAGGAAATATCGGAACGTGGATCTCAGGAAATTGAAAAGGATTCATTCGCGTATGATGATTTTCATAGTCCAAACGAGATGTCACCATTGGAAAATATGGAGGATTCCGATGAGTCTACCGCAGCAATAGGAGGTTCGCCTAACGGTATTAATCGTGAATCGTCCCCTCCGCCGGCATTTGAAGGAGTGAGTAAGAGTGTTTATACTTCGACTCTTTTGCATCAATTGCGGACGATGGAAATGGTGCGAAAGAACCGTCATGATGGCTTTTGTCACAAATGGCCAATAATTAGTCGAACAACGCGTACAAGAGTTCCTTGTCCTGGATCTTTAAAGAAGATCAAATTTTCGGTTGATTAGAGTGTTATAATGTGTGTTATCATATTGATTATGGTTTATGTATCCACATGCTAAATAGGTTTGATCCACATTTCTTTTAATTTTGGAGATGTATGTTGTGTACTCTTGTACTTTTAATAAAGGTTGTTAACTTGGAAATTACGATTCTTTATTGGTGAGTCTATGTATGGTTGTGCATTTGTGTCCAGAATACACAGAGGTATTGATAGATATGAAATTTTCAATCCATACTCATGTATATGCATGGATGCAACCTTAAGGCACATAGATTTCGTCACCAGGTAGAAATTCTGGACTACCTTTAGTCGACAAATTTTTTTTCATCACCTATATTATTTATGATGAAAAACATGCAATTTGTGACGATTTTTATTCGTCACCCAATGTAATTTTTCTTGTAGTGATCTTTTATTCTGAATGGGCAGTAATGGTTTAACAAATTTTTCATGTTTGTAACCTATTGATTATGTTCGGGATAGATTAGTTTTTTTAAATTGATCTTGTTTGTTGTAATGTGCGTAGGTAACAAACTTATCATGTTTGTCAAACTGTTCACATATTGTCATGTTTTTTATTTGATCATGTTTTATTCATTTACCTCAATCAAAACCTACACTTCTCAAAATTTGTCATGTTTTCCGATTATGTTATGTTTCTTAATTGATCTTGTTTTGTTCTTTGCCATGTTTTGTGAATTGATCATGTTTTTCCATGCTTTCCGGCTTACACATCTGTTTTGTAAGAGTCGTATATTTTTTTTTTAGATTTTAGGAGAATAAAAATATGAGAGAAAAATTCAAAAGATTAGGTGAGAGAAATGTTTGAAAGAGGAGAGAGAATTGAGATAATTACAAAAGATAAAAAAAGAAAAGAAAAAGAGAGATTTGAAAAATTAGGAGAAAAAAGGGTAGTTTCGGATTTAATTGAATTTGAGAATGGAAAGATAAGTATTTAAACGCATTAGGATGAGAACCTAAATAAGTAAAGTAAAAAGGATGGCTAATTAAGTTCCTCATTTATTTTCTGTTTGGATCACCTACTGCATGTTTAATGGCTTAATAAAATAACGTACTTATGTGTGGAATCAAGTTGACATAATGATTAGCTTTATCCATATGATCTTTGGAGACGAATGTAAATTGTCATAAATTGCATATTTTTTCGTCACAAATAGTATGAGTGATGAAAAATTAGTATGAGTGGGGAAACATTATTTGTCGACCAAATGTCGTCAAAAATGAATAATTGGTGATGAAAATTATTCCCTAGCCTATTGTGCATGTTGATGACAGAAAATGTCATCACCAATTATTCCTTTTGATGACGAAAAAATTCGTCATCAAAGATGACCTATAAGTAAAGAAATTTTTCATCACAAAAGACATTCTCTCGTATGGGAAAATAATCCCACTTTCTTGCGCCTCCTAGGTTTCGAACTCAGGTCTCCTAAGTTTTCTGCCCAAGTTTCGACAAACCGCACCACACACACACTCTTTGGTATTTTCAAATATATAACATATACGTTTAACATTAAAATATATTTTGAACGTCATTTTGAACGTTGAAACATTAAAATTAACAATTTTAAGTGAAAGTCGCAGTCGTTTGTGTTATTTTTCTAACCCAATTTGAATTAGCTCAATCAGAGTTGTGAGCAAAAAATTATGCTTGAAATACATTTGGCGACGAAATACAACCTTCATAAATTTCGTCACCAATCTGTTGACTGACGACAACACTTCCCAATGGAGGGCTCTGGATCATGACAAGTACAAATTTAATTGTGATGTGGCCATCAATCGAAATGGGAAGGCAGCTGCTGCAACTGTTCTTCGGAATTGGAATGGTTCTCTATGAATGGGAATGTGGCCTCTGCTAGTCTCTAGTCCCCTTCAAGGGGAACTTCTAGCTATTCATCAGGCATGCGGGATGGCGAGGTCTCTGGGTACTTCTGGGGCAATGATTGAATCCGACAACCAGATGGCGGCCATCAAACTTAGCGTCTCTGAGCTAGTTTCCCCTTGGGAGGTTGGGGCTTTAGTCCTATGATACAAGACAGCAGAAACAAGAGATGGAGCTACAGTTTGCTTGGGTAAAGAGGGCAGCAAATGGGTTAGCCCATTTAGTTGCTTCCAAGGCTGTAAGGGGTTTTCTCCCTAGTAATTGGGTGGCTACTCCCCCAGAATTTGTAGTTTCTGCCGAGCAAAAAAAAATAAAAAAATTTGTAGTTTCTGCTTTGTTTTCTGATGTAGCCCTGTGGGCATTGTTTTTATAATAATAAAAAAAAAGGTACCCATCGCCGAAAGTATAAAAAAGGAGACGAAATTATTTTTTGTCGCCAAGAATAAGCATTTGGCCAAAAAAAAAAAAAATTTGTTGTCTCTTTTTTTATGCTTTCAACGACGAAAAATGTATTTTGTCATCAAATAGATACCATGCTTTCGATGAAGAAAAATATTTTGTTGTTAAATGGGTACCTCTGGTAATATTTTTTTGGTCCCTAAATAGGTATAATTGGTGACAAAATAATTTTGTCATGAAAGTTATCAAGACTATGACCTATTTAATTTTTCGTCACCACTTTTTTGTCATCGATTAAACTTTTTGTTATAGTGTATGTTGAACAAGTATGGGCCAATTTTAACGCCTGGGTGGTGAGGGGTGCCTAACACTTTCCCCTCACCATACCTTTAGCTTCCGATTCCAGAATCTCTATCTGGTTTCTTGGTTCCTAAAATCAAGTAGCGACTCTTAATTTTACAAGTGCGCCGCAACAAGCACTTTTGGTTAATGGTATGCTACAACGGGTGCCATATCAAATCGTCATTATCAAAACACAAAACCGATTAACCAAGGCACTCCTCCGAAGGGGCGTCCACAACATCGAAATAGTTTTCGCATTTGCAAGGCACTTCAATCATTTTAAATGGCCGTGATTGGCATTTTTTAAAACTACACCATTATCTTACTCTCTATATACTACTATAATTGATACTATAACACACATGCATGGCGATAGCAAGAATTTATGTTAATTACCAATAGAACTTCTCAGATATGATTACATTAGTAGGGATTTTAGAGGCCGGTCTCCTTTTTGAGTTTTGGTTTTATTCTAACCCTAAATATATTATTTATAACCAATATTTTTAAAATGGTCCTGACCCATATTAACTTGAATAAAAATATCCTTGGCTATGAGCTGTCTATGAGAACTCCAACATCCTAAAATATACGGTTCACATAGCCCTACTCCACATAATTCACATAGTCCATCATATAGTTCACATAACGGAAAATAGACAATTCACATAGACTCACCATATACTAAAAATAAATAATTCACATAACCTTAATACAAGCAGTTCACATAACTAACCACAGAGTTAACATAGTTTTACCACGGATTTCACATAGATTTGGAAAATTATACATACAAATTGGTTACCTGTGAGAATGATCAGAGGACGTGCTTAAGACATGTGTCTCCTCTTTAATTATTTTGAAATGATATGCCCACAATTACGGCATGACTGTCCGACGAAGAGGACGCCGATGATGACTTCGAAAATTGCGATGACTTCGATGTGTCGTTCAGATCCACAATTCAGCACCGACTCTCCAATTTTCCGACGGTTATTATTTCTTGGCGTCGTTGAGCGGCGGAAGAATCTTTTCCAGACACCGATTTAATTAGGAGTTGAAGGTAAGATAGTTTAGAGTTTTTGGGCGACAGCGGCATATTTATTTCTTCTTCTCTACCTTTAACAAACGGGGTCGGCGGTGGCAGATATGTTGAGGAGGGAAAGGAGGATGGAGAAGAGGAGGAAACGCCCGTGTGGCAGAGATGGCGGGGAGGGAGAGGAGAGGAGGAGACGGTGGGACTGTGTCTCCATTGGGAGGCGGGGAGCTGCTGACCCTTTAAGTGGCAGCAGCCTGCTGTCCCGGGCTGAGCGGGGCTTGTTCCAGTTTTGCTCCAATGATCGAAAAGGTTCATTTCGTAGAGTTCGTTGAGTAGAACAAATGTACTAAAAATTAGCTTGATCGGATATTATTAAGTATATGATCGAACACATACAACTTGCCAATAATGGGTTCCAGTGGATTTGATCAAGTATTTCGAATCCATTCTTTTCAAGATAAAACTGTTTCGATGAGGCTCTTAATGATATCCGTTCAAGCTGATTTTTGGACCACTTGTTCTACTCGACGAACTCTACAAAGTGAACGTTTTCGATCATCAAAGCAAAACTGAAACGGATTCAATTTGATCGGGACAGCAGGCTACTGCCCCTTAAAGGGACAACAGACCATTGACGAGAGAGAGAGAGAGAGAGAGATAGAGAGGAGAGAGAGTTGGAAAATAGTAAAGGAAATGATGCGGGGCTGTCGATTTGGGATAAAAAAATCATTATGGCCTATATCCAAATCTATTCATGTTTGGGAATAATACTAAGGGTTGTTATGAAATCGGACTTAAAAATTAGGGTTGGTCTCTAATTTTTTAGATTTTCTGATACAGTGAATTTTTTTGACATTAGACAGTTAAAACATTCGACAAGATAAGATTTAAAATCTTCTTTTATTAATTTCTTGAATTCTTTGATTATTCAATATAAACGTTTCAAAATAGCGTGTAAGTAGAACTGTAAATGAACCGAGTAGCTCGCGAGTTCGGCTCAGTTCAGCTCGTTAAAGCTCAGCTCGACTTTGCTCGTTTACTAAACAAGCCGAGCTCGAGTATTCGGCTTGTTTACTAAATGAGTCGAGCTCCACTCGGCTTGTTCAACAAAAGATCAGTTCGTTAAGGGAGGCTCGACTCGATTAAAGAGACTCGTTTAATAAATGAATAAAGTGGTGTTTCACTTTTAAGAAAAGTAACTTTTTTTCAAACGAAGATAATTTCAAACTCAAATATAATGAAAATGAAAAATATTTTTTCAATTTTTTTTGCACGGTTTAAAAGATTTTAATGATATCTATCAAACAAAATCCATATTGGTAGAAAAATTATTTGCGTAAACACATGATTTTTAAACTTAAAATTACCTTATTTTTTTAAAAGTTCTTTTTCCAAGAAACCGGAACACCCCCTAAACTAAGTTCGTTAAGGCTCGAACTCGAATTCTTGGCTTATTAAGTAAACGAGCCGAGCTCGAGCTCACCGAAACTCAACTCGTTTGTAGGTTATCTCGTCGAAAGTGGAAAAATTAACTATATTGAAAAGTTAGAAAATTAGAGGCCGGCCTTGTCTTTTAAATTCGATTTGATTCCAACCCTAAATATTATTCCCGAACCTGTGTAGGTTTGGATATGTAATGTCAGGACTTTTTTGCACTTTTTATTCCGCCTATAGACTACATCTCTCCATCAGCTTCAAATCTTCTCTCTCTCTCTCTCTCTCTCATCTCGATCTCACAACCACCACCGGCACTAGGTTCTCATTCAAGAACAGATCGTCCGACGGCGACATTGTGAAGTTGAACTCTTCTTCTCTCTCATTCTGATGAAGTTGAACAAATTGTTTGGCGACGTAGACTTGCACACAGTTGAATAATTTTGTGCAGCTGATCAAGAGATTTGGGGCTTACCTCACTCTCAAGCTGTCCTATCTCTTCAACAATTTTGTTCGTACCTCGTTCCTTCCGTTCTTTCAACCTATTGTTTCAGATTACACATTCGTATACGTATAGGTAAATGTATCTGCGTACAATTTTCCGTAATTTTGTTGGCAATTGCTTGGAAATAGATATCGATTTTCTGTTTCGGCGATTTGTTTGATATAGCGATGGTGGTGCCTTTTGTGCTGTTAACGATTGGAAGAAAATTTGTGAAAGCTGTAGAAAATTAGTGAAAATTTGAGTTGTAATTTGTGAAAGCTTTTTTTTTTTTTTTTTGGAAAAACTTGCAGAAGCTTCACCTCTACGCCTTGCCAGCTATAAGATTCGTTTTCGGTAGTGTAAATGAAAAATAGTATATAGCTGAAATGTATATATGAATTGTATGTGAACCGTGTATGCCAATTGTGAATTGTACATGTAAACTGTGAATGTGAAGTGTAATCGTGTAACGCCCCGATTTTCGGAAATAAAATCGGAGGCATTAAATATTGATTTTTAAAAATTTATTAAATTAAATCCAAAATCTAAAACGGATAATTCACCCTAAAGATTCGTCTATTACAAACAATTGTAGTAATACTGAAAATAGTCTTTGTGATAATAAATTAAACAGAATAACAGAGCCGTCTTCTAGGATTGATACGGATCCCAAGCGTATTTTGGCTCAGCTCCCACCTCTGGATTCTCCTCCGCATAAAATTGTTCACCTTCAGGATTCTGTGTCTCTTTTTGATTTTCTGCAAAATCTGGCACGGAAGCCAGGCAATCCGTACCTGAGTGAAAAAGTTCACCCCGTAGTATAATCTAACCCAACTATCCCTCTTACTTTACAACTAGCAAGTAACAAAATAAAATGATAAAATGATACGAGAAAGTAAAACAGAGATTTTTCACATAAACGAATTCATTACTATCCATTAGCCTATCATGTAATCTAAGATCTCCTCCGCGGGATCTTTCCTCCCCAACCGCTAGCCATGCTCGGTCCCATGAGGTCACTTCCCTTTGCTGTCGCGGATACACCTAAGTTATATACCGAGTGTGTACCCCAATAATTACAACAAGGGGTAAACTTATCATGCCTGAATCAGAATTAGGGCTCGCTTATCTTATATACCACTTCACAATTTCTTCAAATCATCACTGGACTCCCGCCAGTCTATCAATTCATCACTGGACTCCCACCAGTTTTAATCTCATCACAAATCTCACCACAATCTCAAAATCACGTCTGCAGGCAATCTAAAAATAAAACTTTCCAATTCATCCATTATCTAGCATTGTCTAGGTGAATTCTATTCGCATACCACCCCATGTCTCTAAGATCCAATCTAGCATTCAAATCAGGTATCGGTGCAATATACAATTAAATTAAATAATAATTAAAACAAATAACCAGCAATGCAATCACACAACTTTTTATGAATGGGCCGTTGCCCTTATTCTTGTATTGCCACGTTGTCAATAATGAAGTACAACTTTTATAAAAATTTTAATAAAATATTTTCTAGGCTCTCCTTAATTATTTGTAAGTAATTAGATTTATTAAAAACTAATTAAATACATTAATTAGATAAAAATATTAGAATAATTATCATGACCTTAATAAGAGTCCTAAAGGTCCTATACAACCAGTTGAGTGTCAAAGTTGGGTTCGGAGGGTCGCGGAATTAATTTACATAAAGACGTTAAATAAAGTGGCCGAAAGTGAAGTAAATAAAAAATAAATAATTTACTTATTAAAATATGTTGACGTTAACAAAGTTTCATCTCCGGAATGTAAGAAGTTTAAATAAAATTATTCGGGTATTAATAATAAGGTTTATAAGGTCGTAAAGTAATTTTGATTGGAAACACTTTAAAAATAATAATAAATAGTAAATTTAATAAAATAAATATGAAATTAGCAAGATATCATATCTGAGATGCGAGAAATCTAGGAAAAATAGTTTGGGTGTCAGAAACGTCGTTCGGAAGGTCGCAACGATTTTTCGTTTGTAAAATCTTGAAAGATAACGAATAAAAATTTAATAAATAGATAAATAAATTAAAAAAAATATGATATTAACAAGGTATGGACTTTGAGGTGTGAAAAGTTTAGAAAAAATAGTTTGGGGATCAAAAACAAAGTTTAGAGGTCGCAAAATGTTTTCGATCCAAAACAGTCCAAACCACAAAGTCTGACCGATTGACCTTGCATGGAGCGCCCAGCGGCAATGTTGGCCCTGGTTCTTGCGGCCCGAACCTTGCGGCCGCAAGGTCGAAGGTAGATTTCGTTTTTATATTTTTTTGGTTCGATTTTGATGCATGGGATCGTTCGGGACATGAGGTTAAGCATATAAATACTAAATATACGTAGAGGAGTGATTGAAATGGATTATGATACCTCGAATTGGATCGGATTGAATTAAAAACGAATCTTGAATTTTGGGGAAGAAGACTTCGGGTTCTTTGATCGAGGGACCTTGGGATCAAATTGGGCGATGCTTGGTGATGATAGGAGTTGTAGGAAGAGTTTGGAACGATCGAATTAAATTTTGGTTGGGTCTTGGTACTAAACCCACTTTTCTTCGTTCTCTCCGAATTTTCTCTCTTTTCTGGACTGGTGGGGCGTGGGGAATATTATGGCATGCCCTAGGGTCGGATTAATGGGGTATATATAGGAGAATTTTTAAAGAGGTTGATAAAATTGAGTTTAATAAGGATTCCAACTCTTGGGCTTTGAGATGGACGAAAATAAGGGCGAAGATATGCTCAAGGATGAAGTAAAGACTGAGTAGGAGAGGGAGAGATAGCAGGATCTACATGCATGCAATTAAAAAAATAAAAGTAAGATAATTAAGATTAAGTTAATTTTATTTGTATATATTTACTAGATAATTATGATTAAGATAATTTTATTATGACGAATAATACTCTTTAAATGATATTATTAATGATAAAAATTACGGGTCGTTACAAGTCAGCTATGTGCATTTGTTCACATAGCCAATTCTCTATGAGAACTGGTAGTTCTCCACCACAAGAAAATTTGCATTGGGTGACGAATGAAAATTGTCACAAATTGCATATTTTTCGTTACAAATAGTATGCGTGACGAAAATAAATTTGTCGACTAAAGGTTGTCGAGGATTCTTACCTCGTGACGAAATTTATTTTTGGTCACCTATGGTGTCTTTTGACAACGAAAAATTTCGTCACGAAAAAATCACTTGGTGACGAAATTTTTTGTCGCCTATTATTCTTTTTGACGACGAAATTTTTCGTCACCATTGTAATAATTATTTGTCACCCATTTTCAATTTCGTCACTAATTGTGTCAGGTGATTGAACAATGTAAGTACATAAGTGAAAAAAAAAATTTCGTCACCGAAGAAATTAATTAAAAATAATAATTGTGACAAAAATATTTTGTCACCCAAAATTGTCAATTAAAGCCAATTAGTGACCAAAGATATAGTCATTAAAAAGTTGATCAGAGAAACATCTTCGGTGATAAAAAAAATTGTCACCTTAAATATGTGTATAGGAAGTAAAAGTGACAATACATTGTCACTAACACTCTTCTTACAAGACAATATTATCCTATTCATTTTGGAATTCAATACTCAACCAAACAAATGAATTATAAGTTACACCATAATAGCCAATGAACACATCTTCATAAACCAATATAATCATGAGCCAAACTAGACATCCATTAACTACAAGAACTATGTATTCTACGCCAAATGTCCATTCAACGATAGGATCTAAAGCATCAATGTTCCCATGACAAAAATATGAAAGGTAGACCACACCATATATGTTCATCATAATTCGGTAGCATCATTAAAATGAAAAAAGAAGACTCAGAATTTCAACCAAAAAAGGAGTCTTCATAGAAGCATGTATCCAGAAAAGAAGGCTCGGAACTTCATCCAAAAAAGGAGTCTTCATAGAAGCATATATCCAAAAAAGAAGACTCGGACCTTCATCCAAAGGAGTCTTCATGGAAACATATATCCAACAAAAAGTCTTCATAGAAGAGCATATATATACCATCTTCCCCGCTACCAACTTTATGCGTATTCAATCTGCACACATAGAAAGTTGGATAACGTATTTTGGTTATGATGTTAATAGAACACAAAACATTATGGAAACTTAACAATTTGCACACACCTTATGCCTATTCAATCTGCACACACAAAGTATTTTGGTTGTGTGGTGGGTGCGTTGTGTCCACTAAAGGTGCGTGTTGGTATGAGTTGTGTGTGTTGTGTCCACTAAAGGTGTGTTGTGTCCTCTAAAGGTGTGGTGTGTGTGTTGGTGTGCATGTGTGTGGATTTCATTACTGGTGTTTGTTGTGTGGGTGCCAAGGTTTTATACACCTAAGGAGTTGTGTCCCCATATATGTTGTGTCCCTCGCATGTCCATGTTGTGTCCCCACCGTAAAGAGGTGGAAACCCCTCTATTTCAGGACACGAAAGCCATTTGGGTACCTTTATACAGAGAAAACAAATTAAAAGCAATTGGAGAGAGCGAAAGACGACATGGAAGTTGAACCAGCAACCTAGAAGTGCAGACGTCAGACCTCTATTTAGGTGTCCATTACTATTAGACTCAAGACGGTGTTGTGTAACTAGACTATTTTAGTGTAACCATTGGTTAGTGCCATTGGTAGACCATTGTATGCAGATAATTTCACAGAGTCATGCAAACGGATTAGTTATGCTAAAATTTGTGTGGAAATAGACACATCTTCTGCTCTGCTTGACAGTTTTGACTTGACATTACCTTTTGGGGCTGTTTTTAATATCAGAGTGTGGTATCGTTGGAGACCGTTAAGATTTGAGTCCTGCAAGGTGTTTGGGCAAAAGACTTGTCAGTCTAAGGTTGTTCCTATGAACTCTAAACCACAGGTGTGGGTTGTAAAACCAACTCATGTTGCTCCTATTATTGCTGGAGTTTTGTCACCTATAGTGAATGATGTGGTTGGTGTTGCTGCATCGGCCTCTCCTGTTTCTATTTCCATAGTTGCTGACGGGGCGGTTGAGAGGATTCCTACAGTTGTGGACATCAAGAAGAAGGCTGGGATTGATGGGTCTGCTTCTCTTAAGGTGCTGGATTCTTTGGTGTCTTCTTCTGGTACCAAAGTTGTGAATAGTTTCTCTGTTTTGAAGAATTTAGATAGTGGTGAGGATAAGCCAGACTCAGGCTAGGCCAATTACTTTGCCTACTGATGAGGAGTTTGCTGATGGGTTGAATCAGTAGCTGATCCTTCAGGTTTCTCCCCCTAGAAGAAGGGAATGGTCGCAGTAAGGGTGTTCAGAAACTTGTGCAAGCAATGGTTAAAGGTTCTATTGGTCCTCTTGGTAAGGGGAGGGGAGATAAAGCATCTTCCTCTTAAACATTTGAAGTCAGAGCTTGGAATATAAGGGGGCTTAATAATCCCCTTATAACAGCAATTGGTTAAATCCCTTATCTTGTCTCATAAGTTGTCTATAATGGGAGTGGTAGAAACTAAAGTTAGATCAAGTAACAGTACTACGTGGACAGGATATGGACATGCTGAAATGCCGAAATGCCAAATATAAAATTGCCTTGAAAACATTAGCAATTTTGGTGCCTCCATGCATATTACAAATGGGTACATAGTATGTGAATATATACCATACAGTGGATACCAATATATTTGCCATCGCGAGGAGAAAAGTATTCCAAGCATAAATATATATCAATTATGTAACACAATCATCCAAAGGCTAACAAGTGAAGAGAATGAGATATTAATAGGTACAAATCTACATTGTTCTCATTTTACCATTGAATCCAATGCTCCTTTTCAACAAACTTGTAACATGTTTCATCAATGTCTAAGTGATGGACATATGCGTCCCCTAAGATCCAACGAGGCAACGAGTATCCGGTTCTAAAAAACTATTGAACAAATACAAATAAGACATATTTCCGCGTGTCCGACACATCTCAGTAAGTGTCAAACACGTGCTTCTTAGGTTCCTCCTTTTTTGAATCCCAAACAAAATTTTCTCAGTTATAAACCTCATTAGGCAGGTTATCCACTCTAGATAGGCTTCTTCAATGGGGGATTGTCATGGACTCTCAATGCACTCTAATTTGCTCAGCTACTACTGAAAACCATAGCGAGTCTTAAAAGATCCCTAAAGTAGCAACAATCAGCACCAAAACCAGCCCCAAATCTGACCCCAAGCAACCCCTATTTGCCCTTAAAAAAGCCCTACAAAAAATCCTAAAACCAGCCCAAATAAGCTCCGAAAACAACCCTAAAAATTTAGAGTTCATATCTAAGGAAACTAAGTTGTGTCCCAAAGCCTATCAAATACTATTTCTGGTAACGAAAAATCTTTAAGGGGTGATTCAAGTTCTTTTTCATGATTCTTTCAAAATCCAATCTGTTCCATGTCTAGAAATGCAGCTTACAAGCTACACCAGTTCCAAGTCTTATCAACAACATATTCCAGCAGATAACAGCTTCAATAGAGAGTAAAAACTAGCAATATAATTGCAACATCAACACTCAAAATCAACATATAACATCATATGGATAGCAGAACCAGCAAATGAAAGCACCAACAGATATCATGAGTAGCAACAACAACCGTACACTTAATGAAACATGTAGCGTTCAATTTCAGCCAATTCCAACAAATCTAGCAACTGATTTTCAGTTTCCAACAATTTGAACTCGAATCCCAATTCTTACAGCCATATTCTAGGCAAATAAGATCAGTTTTCAGCCATTAGAGTTCAATTTCAGCACCTATAGGGGGTGATTTCTGCCTCTAAACAACATTTCTAGCAATTGGGTTCATATTTCCAGCTTATATTGTCAGTTTCAGCACACTAGAGGTAATCCAATGCACTTAAAGTACACTTACAGCTTTGAAATCACAGGTTCAACACATGTATCAGCACTTTAACAGTCAATTATAGCAACTACAGAGGTTATTTTCAGCATTTAAACTGCATTTGAGCAACTAATTTCAACATATACATGATTTACATCACTAAAACTTTAATTCTAGTATCAGGAGAAGATATTTCAAATTATATAAAACTAAATCAGATACATAATCTAATTTCAGATTAGCTAAACCAATCTGATAGCATCAAGCCAATGATCTTTGATGTCATTACTTGCAAAAGAAACAACTGTAGACTAACAAGGTGTCATAATTTCAGTTCTTATACAATGTAAGAATATTGTACCTCGATCAGAATATTCGATGTCATGACTTGCATGCAATGATCTTTGTGTTGCTTGTGGAGAAGTCTGATCTAGGGGCCATTACAACTGTCTCGAACCTAAGATATGCAATTGAAAATTTGACCGATATATGCTGCCTTTAGAATTTCCTTCCAAGATATTTGGAATCAATTCTCTAATTTTTGCCTAATAAATTGATACAAGTTTAATTAGAGTACAGAAGATGAACTAAAAACTACCAAAAAAATAAAGAAGAGAGAGACAAGCATAGCAAAGTAATGTCATGTAATGCTAGTCATTATAAAATTTAAACTTGAAAAACATGATAACTCATACTTTATCTGTGTGAGTTGGTATATACAGCTGTGCTCAGCTAGGTGCAAACCTAGCAACTAAACTAACTACTATGCTACACACTTTTGACCCATATAAAGATGGCTACACGCTTTTGACCCTAGCAATTGTTGCAAACCAACTTGTGCGTAAGGTAAAATTTCTGCACTTAAATGTGCTACGGTGTCATTCATACACCACCCCCACACTTGAAATGTGGTGATTTCAAGGCTATCAAGGGAACAACTAAATAGCCACGCAAGCTTCTTGAAATCAGAAGCACCAAAAAACATAGAAAGATAAAGACCGGCTACCTGCTTTTGACAAAGTTGTTTGTTGGCATCTCTTCAAATCTGCACCAAGTACGCAACCAAGTGATATCAATATCAACCCAAACATAAAAATATAACTTTTTATCCAAAACTCCTAATTTAAAGCTGTTTGTGGCCATATCCTCAATTAGTTTCTTCATCAACATATGTCTGTTCAATACAAAGGTTCATTCATATTCCCAAGAAGACTAGGTGGAATGAACTTATCATGTGATGACACAGACCTCATAATGGCGGCATGAATAAAAACACATGTGGATGAATCATAAATGTATCCAAGTATAGATTCAAATAACTAACAGGCCCATAAAATGTGAGTGCATCTATATCACTAACATTATCAATGT
>BPLS01028588.1:131298-142083 GCA_019656275.1 Rhododendron kiyosumense | reverse complement strand
ACTTTTGGGTGAGTTTTGGTGGGACTCTGATGTAGTAGAGTTAGGAGGTTGGTTTTGGCCACGAGAGGCGGGTGCAACATGGGCTGATGGAGTGGAGGATCCGGTACAAGGGAGGAGAGGCATAGGCGATGTGCATGGGATTAAAGACTGTGCATCTTTAGCAGGCCGCGGAGCGCATTGGGATGAGTCTTGCATGATAGGCACGTCAAACAGAATTGGAGAGGTAATTGGTATAGTGGGTGACCAAGAGTTGAATGTGGTGGAGTTGACACGGGGTAAGGCAGACTCACATGATGCAAAAGGAAAAATTGATTCATCAAAAGTCACATGACGAGAGATGAAAACACGGTTAGAGCTAGGGTCAAAACATTTATATGCACTTTGAGTGAGCGAGTAACCGAGAAAAATACATGGATGAGATCGAGGTTCAAGTTTATTTTTCGCGTAAGGACGAAGCCAAGGATAACACAAGCAACCAAAAATTCGTAGTTTGGAGTAATTGGGGGAGTCACCAAAGAGGGCGGCAAATGGAGACATGGTGTGGGAAAGAATTGGTGTGGAAAGCCGATTTATGAGATAAACCGCAGTTTGAAATGCATGAGACCAAAAAGATAGTGGCATCGACGCTTGGTGCATGAGGGTCAAACCAGTTTCAACAATATGTCGGTGACGCCGCTCGGCCGAGCCATTATGTTGTGGCGTATATGGTGGGGTGGTTAAGTGGGAAATACCAAGCAAGGCAAAAAAGTGACGAAGTTTTTCATACTCGCCGCCACCGTCGGAATAAACAGACACAATTGATGTTTTAAAATAATTTTCAACACGAGCTTTGAATTTGGGAAACAAAGTAAACATCTCAGATTTATACTGGAGAGGATAAAACCATGTATACTTTGTGAAATGATCAACAAAAATGACATAAAACTTAAAACCATCAATGGATTTAACTGGAGAAGGACCCCAAATATCTGTGTAAATGAGATCAAGAGGACCGCGACTCTTGAGAGATGAAACATTGAACGGTAGCCGGTGGCTTTTATTACATTGACACGAGTTACATGAACTAAAATTATTTGAACTAGATGACAATGGCAAAGAAAAGGTCTTGATAAGATGTTGAAGAGTTCGAGTGGAGGGATGTCCCAAACGTTTGTGCCAATCATGCAAGGCAGCCTTAACACCAATCATGGCCAATGGTTTTATTGGGGAGAAATGCACAGACTTTGGCCACTCATACACATCGTCTTTATTCGGGCCGCGGATAAGAGTCTCCCTTGTGCGCAAATCCTTCACAGAAAAATGAGATGGAAAAAATTCAACAGAAGTTTGATTAGTTTTGCAAAATTGAGAAACGGAAATCAAATTTTTTTTCATGGAAGGAACGCACAAGACATTGGATAAGGAAAAAGGATGGGATGAAGTGGGAAGCTTAGTGGAACCCGTGTGGGTGATATTCAAACCTGAACCGTCACCAATGATAATATCATCAGGGCCATCATATTCGGAATGAATAGATAAGTTGCCGAGATCCGCAGTCACATGGTGGGAGGCAGCAGAGTCAATAAGCCAATTTTGGGGTGAGGAATGGGTGGTAGTAGTGCAGTTTGCAATGGGATCCTGAGAGGAGAGCGACCGCGCACGGGGGCACCATTTCGCGGTGTGACCTTGTTGATCACAAAGCTGACAAAACCCTTTGTAGCCTTGGCCTGGTGATTGGCCAGGGCGACGACTGTGATTGGGATTGGATCCATTATAAGTACGGGCCGGAACATGTTGCTGGCGAGGTTGGTAACCATTGCGGTTGTTGGCAGGATTGCGGTTGGTAGGATTGCGAGATTGGGAAAAATTATTGGTGCTGTGGGTGGAGTGAGCAGTGATCACCGGAGCAGCACTCGGGATTGCCTTTTGTTGAAGGAAAGTTTCATAGTCCACAAGTTTGTCGTGGAGTTCCTCAAAGGAAATGTCGGTGTCACGAGTACGAAGAGGCCCTGCAATGTCCTTGAATTCCTCACCAATGCCATTGAGAATGCAAAGGACAAGGTCATCGGCAAGAACGGGTGCATCGATGAGAGCTAACTCATCGGAAATTGTTTTGATAGTCTGCAAGTACTCGCTTACTGGCTTTGAGTCACGAGGTTTGTGAAGACGATCCTTAAGACTCATTACGCGAGAGCGAGAGCGATTGGCATAAAGTTTGGAGAGTTTAGTCCAAGCTTCATGCGAGGTTGTGGCAGAAGCAAGTAAAGGAGTTACTTGTTCCGAAACAGAGGCAAGAATGGTGTGCAACAAGAGTTGATCCTGGCGCCGCCAAAGAGTATAGGCAGGGTTGTGGGCTTCAAGTACTTTTTGCGGTGGGCATAAATGAGAGCCATCAACATAGCCCATAAGGTCATACCCGATGAGAAGGGCATTGAACTGTGCACGCCAAAAGAGGTAGTTTGTCGGGGAGAGTTTAAGAGGAAGTTGGGCAGCGGCATTAATGGAGATCAAAATGGGGTTGGAAGCTGTGGATGGAACGGAAACAACTGAGGTTGCCGGAGGGATATCTGAAGATACGCTAGTCATGGTAAAAGCGGAAGAAAAGAAACAGATCTTTGAACTCGTTAGAGTAGAAGGTGCTCTGATACCATATAAAGTAATAATGCTATGAATGCTTCGTTAATTTTATTGATCTTTTGCTAGAGTATATAAAGAGGTTACAAGATAAGGTTTACAATGAATACAAAATATTTAAACATTTGGATGTACTCTATCCTAACTAACAAGCTTGATGCAGGGACTTTGCTATGCTGAAGGATTTTGATCCTTATCCTTTACACTTTCATAGTTGGCATGACGGCATCCGCTTATACCATTGTTCATGTTGTTCCCAAAATAGGAGGAAATTAAGAGTCAGAAATAGGGGTCAAAATGGGTGTGTGTATGGGTATAAAACAAAAGTTATCAACCCTATGTGTTAGGTTCATTTGGTTGGTGGATTTGCTTTGCACGTACAAAATTAATTAGCATGGTTCGATTTTTAGGGTCAAACTACAAGAAAATAAAATTGTCAATTTTCTAATTATGATGTGGATGATCTGTCTTTGACTAGATCGGAGAAGAGAATAGTTAAGATGCACATAAACTGGTCCGAACAATCCTGACCTTAAAAAAAAAAAAAAACGAAGAAGAAGAAGAAGACAAAAGTTACCACCCCAGGTGGTCGATCGGCTTTTCTTCTTAACTACAACACAAAGCTTTTCTTCTTAACTACAACACAAAATTTTCAAAGGTAGATTATCTTGTATATCTTTTTCTTAAATCTTCTTCCTCCTATATTGAAGGACTATTGCATGCCCGTGCCTTCAGGCATAGCTCAAGTAAACAGCACACGTAAATTAATTATGTGCTCACATGCAATATCTTAATCCTCGTCCAACGATTTCAACTTGCGAAAACCAATTTCAAATTAAAGTTTCAAAAAATCTAAACACCCAATCAAATAGTAGTGATGATTAAAAAAAGTTAACAAATTAAAAATCATCGTTCATGCAGGGATAAGAAAACCCTTGGTTTGGAGATGAAATAAAATCAAACCCGGCAACTTTCAATTAAAGTTTTATAAAATCTGAACAACCAATTATTTAGTTGTGAAATCTAGCAACAACTCGTGATATGCATTGACGAAATTTATTGTAGTTACAGGTGCTATAAATTAATATCAAACGAAGTCATAAGTCATTCCCCATTCATAAGTCAATAACATTAGGAAGTCAATAACATTAGGCCAAGTTATTGTGACGTATGGTTGCGGTTTATCAATTGCTTGGTCACTTGGGATTTTTTTTTGAAGAGTTTGTTAGTAAGTTCTTCTAAATATCCAGTGAAAGACATTATAGACCGGTAGACAATTGATTTGGGACTCAAATCACATACTATAAGGTGACCTATGGATTGGGGATTTTATACATCATCCATTAATTAAAAGGATTGGCCAGTCCCTCGAATTCTCACATAGCTCTAATTCTGTGTAGGAAAACAAAAATAAACATATGGACTCGTAGGTTTATTTATATTATTTTATTAAATAAGTATGAATTAAAATCTCATAAGTAATTTTAAAGATGGAAAAGCAAAAAAGGAATAACGTGAATACCTATGGATCGGTGAAAGTGATTTATGCAATTCAACTCCTTAACGTGTAAGAGGCATGATCATAACTTATGATTCATACACGATGCGTGTGATTTTTTTGACATCTCATTAGCGTTGTGACATTCAAATTAAACAACTTTCTTTTCCAATCCGTCATGTAACACCGAATAATATTGAACTTCCAATATGCATGTTTTCTTCTTTGAACTACTATGATCAAGCAATACCAATTAATCTTACTCTCAACATAGAGGTTCTAATATTTAAAAAACTGAATTGAATGCGTAGGAATCCCCAATCAAATAGTGATGTTAAAATAAAAAAGGCATGAACTAATTAAACAACAAAGAAACATAAATAATAAAAATAAGTGAAGAATAGAAATACCTTTGAGCAACGTCTCCGAAACAATGCAAGGGAGTGAACTTTTTAGGGTTCAATATGAATTTTATAGGGTTTTTGAACATGTGAGGAAAGTCATATGTAAGGGAATTATTTAGGGTTACCTTAATAGCATAGATTCCAAATCATTCCAAGTTTCTATTCTACAATTGCCAAAATAATAGTGTCGACTTTAATTCGTGAGCTTGCATAAATTGGCATCAAAATTAATGAATTAAAAAGGAATTTGCTTGGGAAAATCGTTTGGGAAGTGGGTTTTTGTAAATTTATATTTGGGAACCTGTTCCCGATTCGATGTAATTAACTAGCACAATCAGATGGATTCGTTCCTGATTGGTGTAATTATAGACAACTATTATGGATCTTGTTCCAATTTGTTTTAAATTTTGAACAAAAGTAATTGATGGACATTGGATCGATTTGATACTTCTATCTCAACCCTCCAACCTGCCACGAAGGTCGACAGTTGTTAGATGGACATTTTACAAAATCACTATCTGTTGTTATATAAATTATAAATACACGTCTTATATAATGTTGAATATTAGATACACATGTTTGGATTGGCTTTTGATAAGACTAATTTTTTTTCAATAAAGCTATAAGTACATATGGAATGTACATACGATGTACATATGGATTTTGTGGGGCTCACCTCGGGTCCCACAAAGTTGATTTGAACCATCCATTATTTTTAAAATATTTTTTATGGAGTCTTGTAAAAAATCAGCTCAACTCGATGTCGGTAAGGATTTTTTTTGAATTTGTGGGTCAAAAAATGTAGTCATTGAAGAATATAATTTGAAGTTTTCTATTTTTGGTTGGTTTGAGTATTGTGCTTGTACTTTAGTTTCGTTTTGATTTGGATGTGTATATTTGGGGAAACTCTTATCCCCTCGGGAGGCAGGTATGGTTCTTTATCTAATATTTTTGAGAAATACAAGGTATAAAGAAAATATATCCGGAATTACCCGGAATGCACTTTTAGACGTATTTATGACCGGTCATAAATACCTTTGAAAGTGCATTAATCCAGATGATTTCTGGATAAATTTTCTTTGTACCTAACACTTATGAATATTTCTAGTAGAGATTGTGGCAGAGATAGTGAAAAACCCTCCAATTGAGGGTCAGGGATGAAATAGGATCCCCCGATCTATACACTACCCATTGCCATCCCAAAGGTAGTATAACTCATGCCATATATGCTTAATTGTGTTTCCCTCATCCCTACAAATCAAGTACATGTCTGGAATATTTACCCCCCAAATTAAATCAAAGATTTGATAACTATAAGAATTCGTTGAGAGATTTAACAAAAATCTAATTAAGCAATTGTCTTGGCCAATTAGCTTTTGCCACTAATTAAGCAATTATGTTTACCCCCCAAGTCACAGATTTGATACCAATTCTCTCTTTCCAAAAATGTGCTCTATTTTTTGTCATGAAAAAGCAAAGTATTTGCCAAAATGCCGTTATAGAATGAAGGGTGGGAAATTATGCAGGGGATAAATCTGGAGCATTGGTTATCTTTTGGATTCAAAACTAGTCCTGTCTTATTATATAGATCAAAAATTTTACGGAATGGTAGCTCTTAAAGTTCTACCTAGTTAGAAAAGATTTTCATATGTTAGCGTTTGGAACAAATCTAGTAACAACGAAAATATGAATAACATTAGAAACATATCATAGAAGACAGCCGTGAACATTCACGGAGAGGCGCGATCTCTCGTCTATCTGTTTTAGCTTTGGACAATTCAAATTTTAACGGAACTTTTTTGGAATTTTTTTTTTTAAAAAATTGGACCGTCCAAAGCACATTTGGACTGCCCCAATTCACCTTCGTATGTAAAAACTTATTCACAGAGCTCCGTAAATAAAGTAGTGATAGAATTGAGGATGCTTACCACTGCATGGAGTAACCCGGGCAGCCATTGGGAATGTAAGCGAAATTAAGAGCACAACAAACAAAGCAACGCCCACCTTACGATCAAACATCTTCACAACCCCTGTAAGAGATTAGTGATGATGATAAATTTATTTACAAGCTTAAATGAAAGGATGTTGTTAATTAAATGTTTGTTCCATGAATTAGGCTGCTATATTTATACGCATGAGATGAAAGCATTGGGTGGTGGCTAGGGTCCACACGGGCTTCCGAAGTGTGTTTCACGGGGGACCTATAGACGAGGAACATGACTTTTGGATCGAAGTCCATTTGATGATCAACTCGTTAATGACACAAGTGGAGTGTTTAAGTCCAGGAGTAATTATTCAGTACAGCGGGAGTATACGCTCTCAATTTTAATGAGGGTACATTCCACACTTGGCCCGCTTTCTATCGTAACAAGGTTAAAAAAAAAACAAAGGTTCCACGTCGTCTCACGTGTGGGGTACCCAAAGCAACAAAAAATAATAATAATGCTATAACCATAACCACTTACACACACAATTACACATACTCGCTCACATGGGAAGGATTTTGTTCACCCTTCTTTAAAGAATGTGAATATTACTTTCTTTCTGATTGATGAAAATTATGTAGGGTCTATAGAATTAATACATTTTTTGGTAATAATAAGTTAGTTTGTGATGGGACCTAAAGAATTTCCATCAATCAGCGAGAGAGAGAGACGAGGCGAGGCGAGTGCTACCGTAACTCGCTGGATGTAGCAAGTTATTGCAGCGGATGGGGAAATAACGAGTGGTGGGGTGAGGCGGTTGCGTATGGCGGAGATGGTCTTTGCCTTGTGTAAGAGACGAAAAGGCGGACGGGAGGGGGCTGTTGGAGATGCTTTAAGACATTGCGTAACACACTATATCTAACAATTGAGGTCTTAAATATTTTAGAGTATCTCCAATCCATGGCTTCATATTGGAGATGTCAAACATTTTTTGAAGGCTAACGTGACATTTTGACATCAAAGCCTTCATTTCCAACCCTTGATGTCAAATTCTATTTATTTGACATCAAATTATCCCTCTCCAACCCTTAAGTCAATATACAAATGGTCATTTTTTGAAATTTGGCATGGAGGAGGGTGGTTGTCAACTTTGACAACTTTGTCATTCCCTTCAAATCCACGTAGGATTAGCATCAAAGAAGGCTGCTGGGTTGGATTGAATTTTGGTGTCAAATGTTACCGTTAACATGTTCACGTAGGATTTGACATCTCCCCTTGAAGATGCTCTTATGTTATCTTCGTACTCCATTACTCTGTTATTGAGATACAAATCAAGTCCCACTATACTTGCTACTCACCCATCTAGAAAAAAAAAACATGCAACTTGTTTGACGGTTCTAAACTCATAATTCCACATTCGAACCCATAACCCACTTAAAGAATCCACAGTGGACTAATCAAAATTAGAAGAAAAAATTTTCGTAGTCATCCCTCTAATTTTACGGCTGTCTCAATTTCGTTCCTCTAGTTTCAATTGTCTCAATTTCGTCCCCGTAGTTTGTTTTACGTTTCAATTTGGCAAAATTGTTAACACCGTTAATGAAACTAACGGAAAATTTTAATTAAAAATTTAAGTGCTTCAATTTTCAATCCGGTTGAATCGGTGCGAAGATCTTATTTTTTTGATTATTTTATCCTGAATGATCGTAATGAATTTTTGGCTCTAAGACTTTTCAACGAGTACCTGAAGACTCCTTATTTAGTTTCAGGGCTCTCTTAGGGTATTTATTGAAAGGCCTTAGAGGCAAAAATCCATTACGACCATTTAAGATAAAATGATCAAAACAATAAGATCTCCGCACCGTTTCAAACGGATTGAAAATTGGAATACTTAATTTTTTACACATTTTATATATTGAAAATATAGTTAAAAAAATTAAGTGTTTCAATTTTTAATTTGTTTGAACCGGTGCAACTACTAAAGTTAGCAATGTTTGCTTAAAAAAGTGCTCACAGTGGAATAATCAAACTTAACAACCACTTAACAACTAATCAAATTTTGGTAATTGGATAACCAAAACTAGCAATTTTTTGTTAATAATCAAATTTAGTACTGAACCCCACATCTTTTCAATTAAGTATATTCGTCATTACACAAAAACTTTATCTCTCCTCCAGTTTCACACACACACACACACACACTCTCTCTCTCTCTCTCTCTCAACCATATTGTCAAAAATATTTTAAAAGATAGTTTTTTTTTATAAATTTACACAAAACTATTTTTTTCAAAAAGAAAAATTTCAAAAAAAATTATTATTTTTTCAAAAACTGTTTTCTTTTTTTGAAAACATTTTTTTTTTGAAAACTGATTTCGAAAAAATTACTTTGTATTTCTAATAAATAATTTTTATTAGTTTGAAAACTATTAAAACAAAAGTTTTCTATATTAATAGTTTTTAGTTTTTTGAAGGTTTGAAAAAGTGATGTGGCAAATTTTGATTATACCATTTGGACCTTTACATTGCTAATCTTAGCAACCCTTTAAATGAATAATCAAAAGGTGATGTAATAACTTTTGATTATCCAATTTTGATTAGTTCATTGTGGATGCTCTTAGCCTATGGATGGAGTGGGTTTTAAGTGGGATATAGATGTAATGATAGGACATTGAATGTAATTTTCTTCACCTTCCCTAAAAAGAATATAAACATTATCCTATTTTTTATTGGTCCAACTCGGCTTCCTCAGCCTAACTTTGGTGCTCTCTCTCACTCTCAATAATTTATTTTCACATCACTCTCTCCTACTCCCGCTCGTGGCACTCAACTGATCCCCAATACTGTGATCATCCTCGGAGCTCGAATAAAGGAAGTTTTCTCTTTTGGGACCAAAGAGGAAATTGGGTGTTAGGGTTTTCAAAATTGGGATTCCATAAAAAATGACAGAAGAAATAATTGTGAAATTAATTCATGAAAACACGTAGAACCAGTCGAGAAACACAACCAAGAAGGAGTGCAAGATCAGAATCCGGCGCCTAATTAAGAATGCTCTTTTAGAACGTGAAATCATCGAATCAACGAAGAACCCCAGTCATAGAATGGAGAAATTGAATGGATGTGGAATCTATTGATGACAATAAAAACTTATCTTGTGGACTATTTATCTACTTTATATAATTTTCCATGCTTGCCGCCTCCATCGCCACCATCTTCGGCCTCCATTCTCCATGCCCCTCCCCCATTGTCACAGCTTCCATCACCACAATCGTTGCCGGTGGGAGGAAATCTGTCTCGGTATACTGTGGTGTTTGTGTGGGTATCAATCGGCGGCACTCGTGAGGGAATGGATCTGCGGGAGGTGGGGTGTTTTGATCGCAAAGGCAGTGTTGTGAGGTGGGGGCAGGAGGAAACGATCGGCGGGAGGGAATCGACCACAAAGGCGTGTTGTGAGGGAGCACCAAAGTTAGGGTGAGGAAGCCTAGTTGGATAAAAAGAAATAAGGTAATGTTCACCCACTTTTAGAGAGAGTGAACAAAGTTGCACTTGGAAGCGTTTAAGAGGCCATGAATTTTCTTTGTGCATTATGCAAATATTCAATTAAT
Organism: Rhododendron kiyosumense; assembly: GCA_019656275.1. NCBI lineage: Eukaryota > Viridiplantae > Streptophyta > Magnoliopsida > Ericales > Ericaceae > Rhododendron > Rhododendron kiyosumense. The sequence continues at coordinate 132,039 of BPLS01028588.1, read as the reverse complement.
GCAAGTGTCTGGGAGTAGTTTTTTAATTTAGATTTTTTTTTTCTTACGAAAATGCATTCTGAAAAATGAACTACAAATTTTATTTTGCAAATATACAGTAGTCAAGCATTTTCCGAATATTCTTATCATAATCCAAAAATTTATAATCTAAACGCCAAAATCTAAAATTTAATGAATGTTTCCAAACACCCCCAAGGAAAAGATAACTTCTAACAAAGAAATTAAGATGGAAGTCTTCTTCTAGTAATCCACCCATGTCTCCACCTACTCTGGTGCGTCAAGCACCCAAAGTCTAGCTATGTGCACCAAGTCAAGAGTTTTAGCAAGTCTCCACCTTCTTTGGTGCGCCAAGCACCCATAGTTCTAGCTATGTGCACCGAGTTTTAGCAAGTCTCCACCTTCTTGGTGCGTCAACCTTCCAATGCTTCGTTCCGTGCTCAAAATCATGATTTTTTAGCACTCAGTCATGATTTTTAGCGAGTGGGATGAAATCTTTGAATCAGTCTATCTAATACGATATAGTATTAAAGAAGTGCAGGTTAGAGCTTCGGGTCCTCTCTTAATATTTCCCCTCCATTACTTGTCTTTTTTTAAGAAATAAATCCACACCAACCTCTCCATTTCTCTCATCTCACTCCCTTTTTTTCCTACACCTTTTACTTTTCCAAGTCAAATTCATTTCTTATACTCCATTTGAAGAATTTTAGAAACATAGCAGAAAGCCCTAACCAGATATTGAAA
>BPLS01028588.1:108227-126298 GCA_019656275.1 Rhododendron kiyosumense | reverse complement strand
CATTTCTGAACTTTGTCTTTTCTCAACTGATTACAAATGAAGATACATGTCCACCTTTTATACTCAGAAGTATTACTCACCGACATAACAAGCTAACAACTTTACTAATCAGTTAGCTAGTGACTCTAACAACTTTACTAATTAGTTAACCAATCAGTTAACTTCAGTTAACTAGTGACTCTTCTGAACACCATTTTCTTCCTCCACCATCCCATCTTCTCAACTCACTCATTAGATCAATATGCGTATATATTACATGTAATTTGTTTCACGTGCAATGCAACTATGCAAGTAAATGTGTTAAATGGACGGTTTCGGTTTTCGAATTGTTTGGATCTTTTTAGAGCACAAACAAGATGCGGGAGGCTTGGCCTAAATTTTTTTGTGTTTGGGGTGTAGTAGTACATTCAGGTGGAGTAAAGTCGTGAGAGAATTTTAGTTTGGTACCTTGCCAACTAATGTTTGAGTTTTTCTTTTGGGTTGTGTTATCTATTTTCTTCCTTTGTAATATGTTATTACTAATGAAATATTACTTTCTTTGCTTTTAAAAAAATTATTACATGTAACTTGAAATATTTTTCTAAAATTGATTGGGTTGTTTATTTGCTACAACCTAATATCTGCATGAGCTTTGATAAAATATGTTAAAAATATAGGCAGAGAAAAACATAACTTTATTCTTTCCTTTGTATTTGTTGGGGTTTATTCTTTCCTTACCAGGACATGTAGTTGAGTTGAGCTTATTGTGATTATGGTTCCTTTAATGGGTTTATTTATTTTGTTGGTTCAGTTGTTGGGTTTGATTATCTCATGTACTCTCAAATAGTGGATGTAGTGTTCCGTAATTATACTTTTACTTCATATATGATCTAATGATCTCTCCTACTGATTGGGAAAAAAAAAAAAAAAAACAAACCACACCCTTCGCATCCATATAAGCCCCACCATGTCGATCATATTTGGAGCTCATATGTATATAATAGATGTGTGGTTGGATCTGTGCAAATGTTATATGTATGTACCATTACTGCATTTTTTATGTACTACTCCCGTACATAGCATCAGTACCCCGGCCCGTTGTATGGAAACTTTGAAAAAGTGTTTTTAATCAAGGTTCTCAAGTTCAGAACAAGTAGCACATCCGATCGACCATTGTTAAAATAAACTCCGCAGTGACCTTTAAAATTTATAAGTTCAATCTCCTTCATAACAAACTAAGTCATGTGCTTGGTTGAAGGTACGGTGGCCATGCAACCACAACACTATATATGACGAGCAGGCCCTATTGATTATGTTGTGTTCATGATTACTCCCTCCGTCTCATAAAGTTTATTTCATACGAAACTACATGCAATTTTCAAACTTAAAAATTAATAACGCAATCACTAAAATAATTTTTTGAATTATTTTGCACCGTTCAAAAGATCTCATCGAGATCTATCATTCTCCTTCTTTTTGGGGATCGGTTTTAGAAATCCCTCCCATCAGGATACAAAATCACTAATAAAGCTCTAAGCCATCCTATTTACAAGACTAGGTGAATTGTAACGTTCAAGGCACGTCTATCATGCCTATTGCGGAGAACGATTTTGAATGTTTCTGAAATTATGAATGTAGATAAATGTAGCAAAAGTTGTTTGCATAAGTTTATCTAGGGTTTGATATACATAAATTGTAAGTACGTCATCTACATTAACGGTAATTAAGATTTTGTTACAGGTTTATATATGATTGCAAAAGGCCTAGCATTAAGTTATCGTTTAAGTTATCATTTGTCTGGTCATGTTCAACTCTCAACAAATGCTAAGAGCCCCGCCCTTCCTTCCGCTCTGTTTGTTACTTAAACCAGAGCTTGGTCGATTAATGAATTTGCCGTGTATGTGGCTTGAGGTGTTTTGATGTTCTAAATTCATGGTTACACTAAAATAGGAGCATAAATGATGAACTTTCTTTCTTGCTAATGTTTTTACTTATTTTGCCAAAACCACAACAGAGGAGTTGGGCGTTTTCAAATTGGACTTGAAAACGGAAAAAATTTCGCACTATTGTATATTGCTGTGATTTGCCCCATGGTACAATTCCATATCGAATTGGCTTCATGTCTCCGTCGTCATAATTAAAGTGCAAAAATGAAAACCATACAAAGTTTCGCTAAATTCACAAACTGCGCAACATTGCTATTTCAATACTCGCAATACTAAACGTACAAGCCAACGTTATAGTTTGATAATACAAAACATCTTAAAAGGTAGAAGAAATCTCGAAGGATCTTACATTCAATGCACTACGCAAAATAGAGCATTAGGTTTATTCGGTATATGTATTTCATATACTCACATGAAGGGGGGCTCTGTTTCACCCTTGAGAGAATTTTTTAAGGCTCTAAGGGATTATTTTGGCAGACAACTGTTGAGAAACGATGTGCATGGAGGGTCTAGACTGCGGATTGGAATGCAAGCATGCAATTGCCAACTTTATAATCCACATCACTACCTCCTCAACTTGAAGAGACGGAGGTGAAAGGCGTTGGTCCAATACGTCTCTCAGTTGTACATTTTCAACACCCAGTGTTAATAGAGAGGAAACAAAATCTCCCGGATGCTTTCCCTTGATCACTTCTAGTGCCAACACTCCGAAACTGTACACGTCACACTTTTCAGTTACCTTCATTGTGTAAGCAAGCTCTGCAAAAGGCGAACAATAAGAGCTCATAATAGCTCTTACGAAGAAACTAGAAATCAAGCTGAATTTATGAAATGCATGTTCTTTAAGGAGGACTGGTGTGTCTTTGCAACCTCAAGGTATATCCGAGTATGGAATGGATTTGAGAAAGAAAAACATCTAAGGCGTGAAAAGTTTATTTTGGTATTTATTTATGAGGAATAATTTACTTTTTATTGGATGGGCTACTACGGAAGTGATCAAGTACGTGTACTCTATTAGATTAGTTTTCAATTTTAGTCTAGAAGAACTTATATGAAAGCGATCGTTACCTGGTGCAACATATCCGTATGTGCCTGCAAGTGCACTCCAATTGGAGGAATCCAACTTTAGAAGTTTAGCCATGCCAAAGTCCGATATGCGAGCCTCATACTCCTCATCAATCAGAACGTTGCTGCTCGATATGTCACGGTGAACAATCGGTGGTGTGCAATCACGGTGCATGTATGACAAAGCATGTGCCACACCCTTGACAATATTCACCCTCTTCGGCCAATCCAGTTCTTTAGCTTCCTCGTCTCTGCTAAAAATTGAAGCCAAACTTCCCCTTTCGATGTACTCATAAACGAGAAAAGAATTCTGGGTATGCGAACAAAACCCAAGAAGCTTCACTATGTTGCGATGCTTTATTTCAGTTAGTGCCCTTACCTCGTTCAAGAAACCGCGACGATCCTGATCCTTCTCAGACGAGGAATGAAGTTTCTTCACAGCAACTGTATTGGCAGGTGGAAGTTTTGCTTTGTAGACGGCTCCATATCCTCCTTTTCCAATGCAATACGTGGCATCAAAATCCTTTGTGGCTTTTAGGATATCTTTGTACAATGCTCTTCCGTCGTAGATTGATATAGAGAAGACATCTTCATTTTTAGAAGGATATTGTACATGTGACTTTCTCTTTCTTCGATCGAAAATGGTTAGAAATCCTATGAACCCACCAAGAAGTAAAAGTGCTCCGCTGAGAGGGAGCACGATTACAAGAATAAGCGTCCGATGGTCCTTTTTTTGTGAAGCATCTGGGAAATGATTTTTGCATGGCTGCAATCCTGTGACATTTCCGCACAAGCCTTTATTCCCTTGGAGGCCCTCTATGCCAGCATTCATGAAGGCTTTGCTGATGGGAATAGGACCCTCCAACTCATTGAAGGATATGTCAACGTGCAGCAGCCAATTCATGTCTTCGAAAACATTTGGAATAATGCCAGACAGATTGTTGTGGGAAAGGTTCAACCACTCCAAACTCTTGGAACTTGCGATCTCTGACGGTATCTCCCCAGTCAGTGAATTTCGACTGAGATCCACTTTATACAAGGGAGATATCTTTCCCAATTGACCTGGGATTTCTCCGCTAAAATGGTTGTTGCTCAAGTTCAAGGTAATCAGTTTGATGCAATTCTCTAGATTTCCAGCTGCTATAGGACCACTTAACCTGTTTTTAGAGAGGTCAAGTCTTTCCAATTCAGTAAGTGATCCGATTTCTCTTGGTATACCCCCGGTAATCTGGTTGTCATTTAGATACAGTTCCCATAGAGAACTCAACTTCCCTAATTCATTAGGAATCTCTCCAGTCAAATGATTGGAAGAAAGATCAAGCCTGTGTAGTTGAGCTGAATCTCCCAACTCCGGTGGTATGTTGCCTGTGATATTGTTTCCTTCCATCCGCAAGGATTGCAATTTTGGGCACTTACTCCAATTTCTAGAGATTTCGCCATAGAAATTGTTGCGACTTAGATCCAAGTAGTCGAGGTGTGGGTAGACCCAAAAATCTTCTGATATGCTTCCAGTGAGTTGGTTTCCGTCAAGGCGAACTCTGACTAGGCTTGAGCAATCTCTCAAGCTCTTAGGGATACGACCTGTAACGTGGTTGGTGTGTATGGTGAAATTTTGAAGCTTCCCTCCTTGGCAAATATCTGGGAGATGTCCGGAAAATTGATTTTTGTCCAATGCCAGCATGATCAAGTTTTTCAAATTGTGAAATTCTCGTGGAATAGGACCAGACAGGAAATTTACACTCAAGAATAACTTTGTTAATTCAGACAAGTTTCCAAACGAAGCGGGAATGAAACCGTTGAGTTGGTTTTCGCTCACTTGCAAGTCGGCTATAGACTTCAAGTTTCCTAACTCATTAGGAATGGAACCAGAAAGTTGATTCGTGTATAGATGGAGGAGAGTGAGGGAAGTCAAATTACCCAAGGATGGTGGGATTGAGCCACTAAGATTGTTAGTGTGGAAGCTAAGGCTAACTAATCCTTTCAAATTTCCTATTTCATTAGGAATGGAACCAGAAAGTTCATTGTTGAACAGGTGCACCACAGTCAAGCGATTCAAGTTTCCAAAAGTTGATGGAATGGGACCAGTTAGTCTATTGTGACCCATGAAAACCAACTCAAGACTGGTGAGATTTCCTATTTCTTGAGGGATAGAGCCAGAAAGTTGATTGTCATAGAGGTATATAGAAACCAAGTTGCTCAAATTGCCCAAAGAAGAAGGAATAGGACCGCTGAGATAATTGGTGCTCAAATCAAGCTCAGAAAGAGACTTCAACTGGCCTATCTCTCGAGGAATTGAGCCAGTCAATTGATTTTCAAAGAAATGGAGTGTTCCAAGATTTTTTAAGAGACCAATTTCTGGTGGAATATTTCCAGAAAACATATTAGTTGACAAATCAAGGTAAACAAGCGGGAGTGAACTGATTTGAGGTGGGATAGGACCAGAGAGTTGATTAATGCTTAGTTCAACATAAGCAAGATTAGGAAACGACGAGAATGAAAAGGTTTCGAGAGTACCGTTTACGCCCAAATCTGTGAGGTTCAACCGGGTGACCCTCCCTTCGGCATTGCAAGAAACGCCAAACCAGTTGCATGGGCTACTAGCAGGTGAACTGGAGCCATTTTTTGGATTAAGCATCCATGTGGTTAGAATAGAGCTATTGGCACTCTGAAGGGTTTGTTTCCATTTGAGGAGAGCATTAACCTCTTCAACAGAAGCAGAGACAGCATCCGGGAAGGAAAAAAGTATAACGAAAAGTACCAAAGAAACAAGGCAGAATTGTTTATGCAAAAGCCCCATATTTTGTTTTGTTTTGTTTTTTTTCCCGTTTGGTGTGTTTTTGATGATAATCAGGTCTTGTAATTTATAGGTAAACGCCCAATATTTTTATATTTACGAAAAGACTTGGGAATTTAGAAGTCGTCCTGGGTCCCTTTTTCTTGTTAATTAACAAGAATAATAACAGTAAAATGGGAGGAGAAATGAGGATCACCGGTAGAAGGACTTGAGTTGAGGTCTCCATCATCGTAATGATTTAATTTGAAAAGTGCTTAGAAAGAATTTCAGATACATGAATGTTGGGAGAATTAAGTGGATCTAATGACTCGACTCGCATACGCTTTTGGCTTCAAAGGTTCGGTGTGAAACCAATCTGATATATTCAACTTGCAGCTTGCACGGTAAGAGATTTGATTTGGGTAATTCCACACAAGAAAAATTTCCTTAAGGGATTCTCTATCATTTTTTTTTATCAGCAAAGAAAGGTTCTCATATCATTAATAAAAATGATACAAAAAACAGAAAAGAAAAAAAACACCCACAATTTGGTAAGACACCACCAACACATGTCCAAAAGGAATTCAGCCCAAACAAGTGGACGAGGCCCAAGCACCCAAACTTGTCAGCAAAAAAATACCTAACAGCAGCCAGAGAGGAGGAACGCAACAACCAGTGGCCATGCGGATCCCCTTGCCGTTAAGCATAAACCAGTTCGCCCCAGAAACTGAACTAGCCGGAGATCACAAAACGCCCAAATGTCGTGTGGTTAGATGGAGGCTACATAACATGGACTCAGGTACCTCATCAGCCAAAGCCCCCGTGTGTCCAAAATTTAGATCTTCCTAAACTTTTACTCAGTATATAGAGCTTTGAGTCCAAATCTTTGGTATGAGTGCAATATATTTTTATTTGCAGATAGCACGCTGATACTCGTGCTGAAAAAAAAATCTACGCTTACTTGTGTCGATTGTTACGCACAATCGACACTTAAGAAAAGATATGAAACTTCAATCTCTCGTCTACTATGAGAGGTTAGAAACACTGGAAACTAATAGCAAGTGCACAAAGGCATATAACCATAATAAGCACGCTAAATCATTATACATGTTTACAAGCTTTATGATTACACTCGATCCCGATTACAACATTAATTTATTGTTGAGAATATCTGAAAACATTACATTTAGAAAAAGTAATAATTGTCTCTCCTAAATATTGGAATTTCCTGATCGAAAATACTCATTCACTAACATGAAAGTTCATGGTTCACCACCATAACTACATGATCGTTCCCATCTTGAATGATGATCGATTTTGGAGCGATAACATATAATCCTGCAAATAAATTAAAAAAAAAAATAGATAAACGATAACTCCTTTCATAGTTGGCATGACTGCATCCACTCATACCATTGTTCATTTTGTTCACAAAATAGGAGGAAATTAAGAGTACGTCAGAAATAGGGGTCACAATGGGGGTTTGTGTATATGGGTATAAAACAAAAGTTATCAGCCCGATGGGTTAGGTTTGGTTGGTTGGTAGTTTGCTTCCCACGCACAAAATTAATCAGCATGGTTCGATTTTTAGGGTTAGACAACAAGAAATTTTTTTTGGTCAATTTTCTAGTCATGGCAAGGATGATCTATCTGTGACCGGACCGGAGAAGAAAATAGTCGAGAAGTACATAAGCTGGCCCGAACACTCTTGACCTTAAAAAAAACAAAGAACGAAGAAGAAGACAAAAGTTACCACCACAGGTGGTCGATCGGCTTTTCTTCTTAACTATAACACAAAATTTTCAAAGGTAGTTTATCTGGTATATCTTTTTCTTAAATCTTCTTCCTCAATATAATTAGGATTTTGTTAATTAAATGCTTGCTCCATTAATTATGCTGTTCTCTATATTTATACGCATGAGATGAAAGCATTGGGTGGTGGCTAGGGTCCACACGGCTTCCCGAGTGTGTTTCACAGGGGAACCATAGACGAGGGACATGACTTTTGGATCAAAGTCCATTGTTGAGGTTGCTATGTGAACAGTTATTATAGTTGGATTTATATATTTATGATATTGGTCGGAATGAACTGTTTAGAAGTGTGCAACTATTACTTCCTCTGTGCTCTGTCTCCATTTAGCGGTCTCTCTTATATGCATTTGAGTTTGTTCATGCAAAAGTTGGAAATTGAAAAATTGTTTGTTTTTTATTTACCGATTCAAGTAAACCATATCAATCGATATGATAAGTTATTGTTTTTCGCATAGTTGAATTTGTTGGATAGTGGATAGTGGGTTTATATATTGCACATGAATTCAGTATTTATTTGTGTGCTGATTGTTTGAGCTATATATATATCAGACGCGATTTTAGTATTTATTTGCGTGTGCTCAAGCAGACACAGGCAAGCACTAATAGTAAAATAATATTGAGCTCGATCAAAACATACAAGCTGCAATGGACTTTTTTTTTTCTTATTGGGTAAGTTAAGATTTTATTACCAAATAGAGGAGCTACCTCTGAAACAAAGCATACAAACTTTGTTTTAGGGATCGCTCCTTTGTTTGGTAATAAAATCTTAACTTCCCCCCCCCCCCCCCCCCCCCCCCCAAAAAAAAAAAAAAAAAAACAAAAAGGGTCCATTGCAGCTTGTATGTTTTGATCGAGCTCAATATCATTTTACAAACACTGGAAACCGATAGCAAGTGCACAAAGACAACCATAATAAGCATGCTAAATCCTTATACATGTTTACAAGCTTTATGATTACACTCGATCCCGATTACATCATTTATAGTTGAGAATATCTCGAAGTGTTACATTTAGAAAAAGTAATGGTTGTCTCTCCTAAATATAGGAATATACCGGTCGAAAATTCTCATTCACTAGCAGAGGGGGTATATTATGGGAGTTGACCACCATAACCACCTGATGGATCGCATTTTGAACGATGTCTAGGATCCAGATTCTTCATATCAGTACTGTTGACTGAATGCATTAATCCTGCAAATACATTAAAAAAAATTGTAAAATGATACTCCATCCGTCCCTTTTTTAGAATCTTGTATTCTATTTTGGATTGTCCCTTAATAAGTGTCCATTTTGTAAAGTTAGTGAGTAAAAATGTAATGATAATGTTTTAATAGAGAGTAAGGATGGAAAGTGGAGATAAAAGTTGATGTGAAATATGTAATGATGATGTCTTTTTAATAAGTTGAAATTACGAAGTAAGACTCTTAAAAAGGGACGGAGGGAGTATATAACTCCTGCAAATACATTAAACCACTTTTGTGACACACCTTGAGAAAATCACACCAAAAATTTATACCCCGTTTAGTAGAATGTATACCGTCAAGAAACTCAAGAAATATACTTTAAAAAAGAGTCTTATCAAAAAAAAATTTAAATATATAGTGATAGAATTGAGGATGCTTACCCCTGCATGGAGTACCCCGGGCAGCCATTGGGAATGGAAGTGAAATTAAGAGCACAAGAAACAAAGCTACACACACCTTACTACGATCAAACATCTTCGATCACAACCCCAGAAAGAAATTAGTGATCGATGATGATAAACTTATTTATTTATATGCTAAAAAATGTAAGGATGTTGTTAGTTGAATGCTTGCTCCATTTTTTAGATATTTATATGCATGAGATGAAAGCATTCGGTGGTGGCTATGGGGTCCACACGGCTTCCGAAGTGTGTTTCACGGGGGAACCATAGATGCGGGCCGGACATGACTATTGGAAGTCCATTTAATTAATGTGTTAACTTGGGAGGCCCAGGTTGTGGCTCCCTCCACTCATTTTCAGCAGGTTTTCACCTCAGCCTCCAGACTTCAGCGTCCTACCAAGTCACTCTCGATCACCAGCCATGGACCGAGTATTGGCTAGAGCTGCTCCTTAATTTGTCTCCCGTGACATGCAAATAGTCCAATAGCTTGGGTCTATAAGACCCGCCTTGTGTTTTGGTTTATTTGTATCTGTAAGTCTGTATTGTCTCAGTGAGAGTGAGTGAGACTCTGTAAAGATTAGATCGGTAAGATTTTTTATGGTTGTAGACACTCTAATTTGGCTTCTATCATTTTCTATCCTTTCCGTGCAACTGAAATTTGAACAGGGTGGCCTAAGCATTAAACAAGTTCAGAATTTTTTACCCAGTAACTCTTTGCTCATGACCTCGCTAACTACACATTTTCCTTTTTCCACAGAAAACTATATATGTTCCAGAATGTAAATCCAGAAATCAGTTTTGCATACAGTTTCCCATAAGAAACTAATCTTTTTTTTTTCTTGGAACCAGGTAGTTTTATAAAGGGACCGCGCCCAGAAACTACTAACCAATACAAAACAGAGAATAAAAACACTACAGAGTACTGAATCAACACAAAACATTACACAGGAATCTAATCACCAGGTTGAACCATAGCAAGGCCTAAGAAACTTATCTATAGGCACTTATTGGTAAGCGTCCCCATATTTTAATATGTACCTATAAACTTGAGAATTTAGATGTCCAAATTTTCTTGTCTATACTCATAGGCCCCATTCAATTGAACGGAAATGTTAAGAAATGATGGAAAAATCAATTTTTCTGTAATTTTCTGTTCAGTTACTAAAAAGGTTGTAGGGCTTTCCCACTGAGAAACACTTTTTGCAAAATAGATCATACCAAAAGGAAGGAATTCTTATTTTTCTGCTAGATTTATTGTCAAAAGAAAGAACACACACAGGAAAACAAATTTCATTTTCTTTTACTTAATCTCACTTCACTTTTCCTGAGAATCAATTTCCCACATTAATACTGAACGGAGCTATATTGCAAGTTAAAATTAATGATGTTTCGTGGTGATGAACTTGGATGCAAAACATGACAAGTAAATTTTCAATCTTTCAATTTTCTTTTATTCTTCAATTTCCAAAACTAAAGAAATCCTGTTATATTAGATAGCTCATTCAAACACCGACTACATTACAATGCATATAATCAGCAGTTGTAAAGTAAATAATATGTTTATTAACTTAAATTTCAAACTAGCCCATTCATTTAGGCCCCGTTCAGTTACACTGAAATGTTGGAAAAAGATGACAAAATCAATTTTTCTATAACTATATATGTATTTAGTTATTAGAGAAAAATTTGTAGAACCCACGGTTTCAACTTTTCCACTGGAAAATATTTTCCTAGTACTTTTTTTAGCTTCCTCCAGTCATGCATAAAGACATACTACTATGAATGCTTTTATTCCATTGAAAAGAAAACAAGAAGAATAAGAGCATAAGAAGTAAAAAAAAGTTCTATTTTTTCGAACATAATAAAATCCATTAGACCGGGCATAGCATGGGTCAGTGCTTGCAAGTATTATTTTCTTGAGAAGTCTTCTAAATGCGACAAGTAGCATAAGCAAAAATTTGTAAGTTTTATGCTTGTTAGCCCCATGGTTTTAGTAATGATAACAAACGCACGTCAATTAGTCTATTGGTTAATTTCGTTGGAATAATATTATTTTATTGGGCTAATTTGGTTATTAATTATTAATTTGCTCGTTGTAAAGGTTGTCTAGTACCTGCAAAGCTAGAAGATTGTAACTATTGGAGATAATGCAGCAAATTCAGAGTCGGACACTTGGAGAGTGGACTAGGCCGTGAATTTGCAGACCGAACCACTACAAATCCTTGCGTTCTATTTTCTCTTTCCTACTCTCTCTATTTTCAACTTTGCATATCAATATTGCATAAGTAGAATGGTATATCATTGAAATTTGAATTATGGTTGCACAGCTTGCATAATTAGTTGATTTCATCCTTATATTTAAGCCTTAGAAATTTGCCATCGATTCTCTATCTCTACTATATTCTGCAATTGAGCTAGCTCCATTTGTTAAGCTTATCGTGTTGTTGACTGTTTTGAGTTGACTCAACTCTACTGCAGCAATTAGTATTTAAATTCCGCATTATATTTGAGATACAGAATTCAACCCCCTCTTGGATTGCTATTTGGACCAAAAATGCTTTTACTATTTCAGAATCCAAATTGGTCCAATCAGTAAGATAACTTAGAATTTGATGAAATGAGTATTAGTTAAGGATCAATCAAACTATTTCACCTATCTATCTCAGTTTGCATCAATTGCAGTAGGGAATACGATCTTGAAATCGTTTTTACTTCATATTTTTTGTAAATCGCCGTGCAAAGCATGGGTTCATTTTTTCTTCCAATTGTCGTGCACGGGAGAAACGAGGATCACCCTGGGGAAGGACTTGACTTGACTGGAGGTCAAGGTCTTTGTTAAATTACCGACAAAGACCGGACATTTCCATCATCATAATGCTTTTGGAAAGCACTTGGAAATAACTACAGCTACATGAATATTGGAAGAAACCGGTATAATTAAGTGGGTTTAACGACTTGACTAGCATACGGCTCATGCGCTTTCAAACTTGTAGCTTGCACGGTGAGAGAGTTGATTCTGGTACTGGTTTATGAAAGTAAAAAACAAATTTACAAGGAGTTCTTGTCATTAATTGAGGAGACGGCCATGGTTGAATAATTATCAAAGATCCGTTTGATGACAAGCGGATGATAATAGAGTCAGGCGTAATCAAAATTTGGATTGGGAGGTCACGCTATTTGATGGGAGTCTACTTCTATTTTTATATATTATTTATAAGAATATGAAGAGAAATCATGTTAAGTCGATCAACAGCAGACTTTGTCCTGAACTTTTTTAGTTCAAGAAAAATAAAAGCTTTGATTCAATCGTCTAGTGGTCTTGAAATAAGAGCCATCCAAGTGTTATGTTTATGATTTGAATCGTCCACTTTGGAATCGCTACTTTTTCTCCATTTGTGTTAGAAACCAAATTGTTCGGATACATTGCCTAATCGACTTTTGTTAGTGTAAAATAATCAGTTTTTAAAACTGGGGATTACACTTGTCACTCCGCCTCTCTGTACAGTTCCATCCATTGGTAGACCCATAATATATAAACGTGAATGTAAGAAGAGTGATACATTAGTAGATACACTTGAAGCTAATTCTTTCTGAACTTTTGTTTGGTACTATTTATTTTGTCTTTTACTTTTGTCAAATTCTGTTTGTACCGTTTTTTGCACCAAACGTAGCATTTGAGGGCCGGCTATTTAAGTAAATATTCGTTAAATTGGGCCGATATTTAGGATTTTTTGGGCTAAAAATTAATGGGCAACATTAATTTTGTGATTTGAAACAAGGCCCGATTGATTAAAATCCTAGTGAAGCGAGACGCACCAAATAATTTTGCCTCATCCAATGAAAAGGGGAAGGTGGGTGCATGTTTTTCTTCTAGGAAGAATATTGAAAGGCCATTAAAATAGTCAAGACCCCGTTTTCGTGTATTTAGGAAATGGAAAGTTAAATAACTACTCCTACTTTTTGGTGCTCCACGATCAAGCATAACTTTCAAAAACCGTTAATAACCGCCAACTCAAGCAAGGGAACCATCGTGGGACACTTCTCGACACATGGTGAAAGCGGGAAACCTGATTCAGACAAGCAGTTTGTTTTTTATCTATAAATACCAGTTTGGAAGACAAAAAAATTGGCCCAACACCACATAAAGTCCAACGCTTGCCCAATCAACCAAACTTTCCAAGCAAACTTTGTTTATACCCGTCAACTTTATTATTCCGATATAATAAAGTTCTTTTTTCTCCGTGTTCTCTACTTTTTCTTACACGGTTGGAAAATTCTAAGTATACTTCGTTATGGCAAACCACGAACCACATTGTGGCCTCACCCTTTGGCTCATACGCAATCACATTACATACGGAGTCAAGTCGAGGCACTCACGCCTACAATCGTTGGACGTTGACAAGTTCTGGCATGCTTGCGCTCATACCGCACACACCATTGATTTTTTGCTCATGCCTACACGGCGAAAAAGTGAGAAACATTTTTGGCAAGGCCAGTGGAACCCTATTCATTTTTATTATGTCACCAAAGAAAGGACAGCTACAGCACCAAGGCTTTCTACAAACGGATCCTTCAAGCAACCCTGAAGGAGTTGTTGTTGACGTACCACTGCTTGAGGAGGCCGCTCCTCAAATCAGCGCCCAAGACTTAAATGACGCTACGGACAACATCAAGAATTATATGTTTATGGCAGGACGTGAGATTTCACATGACGTTACGGAGTCAATCTCGCAGTTGTTCAATCAGTTCTTAGTTCCTTTCACTTTATCAATTAACGACATGGTTGCTATAATCGAAGAGAGATTACCGGTTGTCCCTCAACAACAAACTTTTCATCAAATTGGAGTCTTTGGCGATGGCTAGGACCAGATGGGAGTAAGGGAGGCAAGGCCAACTTCACAAGCCTTCTACAAAGCCTCTATTTCAAACAGCCCTACACTCTGAAGGGGGGGCGCAAATTAAAGAGGCCAAGGAATTGGACTCGGGGGGCAAAAGTCTCACTTTAGGCCTTTGAGAATTCCTAAACAGTGTCAAGGCTTGGATGATAAACATCGAAATAATCATGGTAGCAGTTTTAGGCCTGATCGTTGCAGCAAATATCCAGGAGTTTTTTAAAAACTTTTGGATGATAAGCTATTTCTATGTCTGGAGGGACAAAAAGATAGGTCTATTGCGACATAAGAGAAACAAGATATCAAACTTGCGATAGGCCAGAACATGGAAAGTCCTATTATAAGGCAAGATCAACTCGTTCTCTCCTCGCTAAAGTTTTCTCAAGTGTCTGAGGAGTTACCACATCCAGATTCACTCCTGAAGAGTAAGCAGATCACTGATGCAAGAGTAAGCAGATCACTTATGCAAGTCAGGAACGATCTAGTCCTGCCATCGGCCATGGGGCCAGGTTTGAATTGCATGTTCCACTTGTTCTAGAATAGGAGGAACAAAATGAAGAGGAGGAAATCAACGACACTCCAAAGCTTGATCATGATTCATTTGTAATCTGGGTTCCCCTCCTCCCCCGGTTAATGAAGGCCTTTTCGGCATTTCTCGATATACCGGAAGGCATTAGATGTCTAGGCCAACTGTAGGCCTTAAACTTGTTGGATTGCACCTACAATATTAGACTTGTGGAAAAACAAGTGTTATTCACTTGGCTTATCCAAAAACGCCAAAGTGGCGTCAATAAGGGCTAAGTAGCTAGAGAAAAGTCTTTCAAAGGCCGAATAAGCATCTCTAAAGTGATCGGCCAAAGCCTACTGTTCATTGAGTAGGCCTTATCAAAGTATATAATTTTCTCTTTCTTGTTTTGATAGAGTACCCCTTGTGGAAAGATTTTACTCCACTGTATATTGGTGTTGGTGTTATATATAAATTGGAGATTGTTGAGATAGTAGTCTCTTATGCTTCCAGACCCAATAAAACAAAATTTGAGAGGCTTGATTGTGATTATCTGATTACTTGCCTTTTGATACATAACTATCGTTTCAACTCTTGATCAAGGCATTGTAAAGATACTTTGCCCGGAAACTAAGACGAGGTTGTGAAATGCCGTTCTTTTGTGACCTGAGATATCTAGATAAGGTGGATACATATGTTCAAAACATGCCGAATCGTAGTAAGGAAGCAGAGTCATCCTTTTCAGCCAATAAACAAGTAAATCTATCATCCAATCAAAATTATATAATTTAATACGTCTATATATAGGCAATATTACTTGGGGAAATGCCTTCACCAGTTCCTCTATTACTAGTTTTGCCAAAACCACGACAGAGGAGTTGGGTGTTTTCCAATTGGACATGATAGATAAAAATATAAGGCGTACTAACAAAACGGGAAAACTTCTCGCACTATTGTCTATTGCTCTCATTTTCCCCGTGGTACAATTCCACATCGTAATGGCTTCGTGTCTCTGTCGTTATAATTTCAATACTCGCAATACCAAAAGTACAAGCCAACGCTTTAGTTTGATAATACAAAAGATCGTAAAAGGTAGAAGAAATCCTGGAGGATCTTATACATTCAATTCACTATGCTAAATAGAGCATTAGGTTTATTCAGTATCTGTATTTCATATACTCACATGAAAAGGGGCTCTGTTTGACCTTGGAGAGAATTTGTAAGACTCTAAGGGATTACTATTTTGCTCGACAACTGTTGAGAAACAATGCGCATAGTGGGTCTACACTGTGGATTGGAATGCAGGCATGCAATTGCCAACTTTATAATGCCCACCACTACCCCCTCAACTTGAGGAGACGAAGGAGAAAGGCGTTGGTCTAATACGTCTATCAGTTGAACATTCTCAACAGCCGGTGTTGATAGGGAGGAAACAAAATCTCCCGGATGCTTTCCCTTGATCACTTCTAGTGCCAACACTCTGAAGCTATACACATCACACTTTTCAGTTACCTTCATTGTGTAAGCAAGCTTTGCAAAAGGGGAGGGAGATTAATAATAGTTCGTAATAGCTCTTCCGAAGAAACTAAGAAATTGTACTTCAGCAGTAAATGGTTCATGTATGAGTACATGAAATGCATGCTGTTTGAGGAGGACCTCAAGGTGTGTGTGGAATTGGATATGAGAAAGGAAAACATACAAGGCGTGGCAACTGTATTTTCGTATTGATGAAGTATAATTGACTTTTTATCGGGTGGGCTGCTACGGAGGTGATCGTGTACATGTACTCTATTAGATTTGTTTTCAATTTTGGTCTAGAAGAACTTATATGTAAAGTGATCGTTACTTGGTCCAACATATCCATATGTGCCTGCAAGTGCACTCCAATTAGAGGAATCCAATTTTAGAAGTCTAGACGTGCCAAAGTCCGAAACGCGAGCCTCATACTCCTCATCAATCAAAACGTTGTTGCTCGATATGTCACGGTGAACAATCAGTGGTGTGCAGTCATGGTGCATGTATGACAAAGCATGCGCCACACCATTGACAATGTCACCCTCTTTGGCCAATCCAGTTCTTTAGCTTCTTCATCTCTGCTAAAAATTAAAGCCAAGCTTCCCCTTTCGAGGTAATCATAAATGAGAAAAGAATTCTAGGAATGCGAACAAAACCCAAAAAGCTTCACTATGTTGCGATGCCTTATTTCAGTTAGTGCCCTTACCTCATTCAGGAAACCCCGATGATCGTCCTACTCAGACAAGGAATGAAGTTTCTTCACAACAACTATTTCGGCAGATGGAAGTTCTGCTTTGTAGACAGCTCCATATCCTCCATTTCCAATGCAGTAGCATTGAAATCCTTCGTGGCTTTAAGGATATCATTGTATAGTGCTCTTCCTTTGAAGGTTGTTATAGAGAAGGCATCTTTATTTTTGGAGGGATCTTCTACATGTGACTTTCGCTTTCTTCGATGGGAAACGATTAGAAATCCAATGAACGCACCTAGAAGTAAAAGTGCTCCGCCAAGAGGGAGCACGATTACAAGAATAAGCGTCTGGTGGTCCTTTTTCTGTGAAGTGTGTCTGTTCACTGGAAAATATTTTTTGCATGGTTGCAATCCAGTAACATTTCCACACAAGTCTTTGTTCCCTTGGAGGCCCTCCATGGAAGCATTCATGAAGGCTTTACTAATGGGAATGGGACCCTCCAACTCATTGAAGGATATGTCAACGTGCACCAACCACTTCATTTCTTCGAAAACGTTTGGAATTAAGCCAGACAGATTGTTGTGGGAGAGGTTTAACCACTCCAAACTCTTGAAACCTGCGATCGCCGATGGTATCAATTGAAAGGCCCAATTCCTCGAGAGATAGGCCAGTTGAAGTCTCTTTCTGAGCTTGGTTTGTACAACAATTATTTTAGTGGTCCTATTCCTTCTTCTTTGGGCAATTTGAGTAACTTGGTTACACTATACCTATATGACAATCAACTTTCTGGCTCCATCCCTGAAGAAATAAGAAACCCCACCAATCTTGAGCTAGTTTTCTTGGATAACAATAGACTAACTGGTCCCATTCCATTAACTTTTGGAAACTTGAGTTGCTTGACGTACCGTACGGGTTTTCTTGGATAACAATAGACTAATGGGTTTGTAGATGGAAGCATGATGAAAAGAATTTGAGATACAAGGCATGCATCATGGTGAAAGGGTTTGGACAGAAAAAATGTATTAATTTTGATGAAATTTTTTATGTCGTTTTGAAAATGTCCTCCATTCGTGTTGTTCTTGGTATAGCCGCAAGTTTGAACCTTCGATTGAACAACTTGACGTGAAAACTGCACATCTTCATGGCACTATTGGTGGAGGGACAGAGAGGGGGGGAGGGGGAGTGTGTCGGAGTGGTGTTGGTGGGCAGTGGTTGAGAGAGAGAGAGAGAGAGAGAGAGAGAGAGAGA
>BPLS01028588.1:57410-108127 GCA_019656275.1 Rhododendron kiyosumense | reverse complement strand
GAGAGAGAGAGAGAGAGAGAGAGAGAGAGAGAGAGAGAGAGGAGGAGTAGTAGGAGGAGGTTCGGTTTTCACGTCGTGGACTGGATCTCTTCATGGGCATAAAAGTCATTAACCAACAAAACCAAAGCTAGACCATGACAGAGGAGTGTTGGGTTCGCTTCTTAGTGGAAGCCCAATATTTTGTTAGCCAATAATAATTTTGTTTGGCCCGGAAGAGTTAAAATTTGTGAGCTAGTTATTGGAATATTCTACACACTTTGGAGCACATGTTTGGCACATGATTTGTAAGCTTCTCATGGAAGACAAAAAGAGATCAACTCTCCTGGGAAAAACACTTTCATTTGTATTCTCTTTAAAAAACAGAAAAAGTGAGAGTACGTGCACTGTGTGTTCGTGTGTTTCGGTGGATAAGAAAAAGGAAAGCAAGCGAAGCCCTTGTGTTCTCCTGATTTCGGCAGCTTTTTCGTCAACTTTGGGGCTGATTGGTTCTCTGATTTTTGGGCTCTCCATTCAGCTACATTGGAGGGGTTCGTTCATCTATATTTAGTGAAGTCTTCTCTCTTTGTTGTTGAAATTTGTTGGATACACTTTAGGGTATTTGTGAGATCTTGAATTTTTTGTAAACCCATTAGTAAGAACATTTGTTGATAGTGGAATCGGACTCCGGTCCTGTGGACATACCTCCAGTTTTGAGGGAACCATCTAAAAATTCCTTTTGTTCGTTCGGTTTGTGATTTGCGCATTTCAGCAGTTCTATTATTTCCTTCATGATTTAGTTGTGAGAAATTTTGCATATTTTTCCCAACAAGGACACTACAAGAAAATTTGCATTGGATGACGAATGAGAATCGTCACAAATTGTATGTTTTTCGTCACAAATTATATAGGTGACGAAAAAAAATTTGTCGACTAAAGGTTGTCGAGGATTCCTACCTGGTGACGAAATCTATTTTTCGTCACCTATAGTGCCTTTTGGCGACGAAAAATTTCGTCACGGAAAAATGACTTGGTGACAAAATTTTTTTCGTCACCTATTGTTCTTTTTTGCCGACAAAAAATTTCGTCACATATTATTCCCTTTGGCTCGTCAAAGGTGACCCATTGGTAACGAAATATTTTCGTCGCGAAAGACATTCTTATATGTGAAAAAAATATTACTTTCTTTGCTCCTGCTGGGTTTCGAACCCGAGTCTCCTAGGTTTTGCACGCAAGCCTTAACCAACTACACTACACAAACTTTTCAACATATGTTTGAAATATCTAATATATAACACATACATTTAACATTAAAATATATTTTGAATGACATTTTGAATCATTAAATATTAAAATTAGCAATTTTGATAAAGATTAAAGTCGTAGCTCTTTATGTTATTGTTCAAACCCAATTTAAATTATCTCAATCGGAGTTTTGAGCAAAGAGTTATGCCCAAAATATATTTGGAGACAAAGTATAATTCATAAATTTCGTCACCAAAGGATAAATTTTTTGTCACTGAAAGAAGACAAAAAATATTTTTCGTCACCAAATTGGTTCATTTGGTGACAAAATATTTTTTTCGTCACTAAATAGTTATCTTTGGCGACAAAAAATAATTCTGTCTCCTTTTTTACTCTTTTGGTGACGAAAATTTTATTTCGTCGCCAAATACGTGGCTTTGGTGACAAAAATATCTTTTTCGTCGCTAAATAGTTATAATTGGTGATGAAATAATTTCATCGCGAAAGTTGTCAAAACAGTGACGAATTTATTTTTTCGTCGCCAAATATACTCATTTAGTGACGAAATAAAATTTTGTCGCCACTTTTTCGTCACTAAACATACTTTTTCTTGTAGCGGGAGTTGGGCGTTTTCCGATTGGAATTGATAGATAAAAATATAAGACGTAACAACAAAACAGCAAAATGCCCAAAAAGAAAAATAAAGAAACAGGAAAACTTCTTTCACTATTGTCTATTGCTGTCATTTGTCCCGCGGTACAATTCCATATCAAATTGGCTTCGTGTCTCTGTCATCATAATTAAAGTGATTAAAACCCCATACAAAGTTTTGTTAAATTCACCAACTTCGCAACATTGCTATTAATTTCAGTACTCGCAATACTAAAAGTACAAGCCAACATTATAATTTGATAATACAAAACTTTGTAAAAGGTAGAAGAAATCTTGAAGGATCTTACATTCAATGCACTATGCTAAATAGAGCATTAGGTTTATTCGGTATCTGTATTTCACAAACTCACATGAAGGGGGGCTCGGTTTCACCTTTGAGAGAATTTTTAACGCTCTAAGGGATTATTTTGGTAGACAACTGTTGAGAAACGATGTGCATGGTGGGTCTAGACTGTGGATTGGAATGCAAGCATGCAATTGCCAACTTTATAATCCACATCACTACCACCTCAACTTGAGGAGACGGAGGTGAAAGGCGTTGGTCCAATATGTCTCTCAGTTGAACACTTTCAAAAGCTTGTGTTGATAGAGAGGAAACAAAATCTCCCGTATGCTTTCCCTTGATCACTTCTAGTGCCAACACTCCGAAGCTGTACACGTCACACTTTTCAGTTACCTTCATTGTGTAAGCAAGCTCTGCAAAAGGGGAGAGAGAACAATAACAGCTTGATTGCAGAAAAATGTCTTCAAAGGTGGTTCTCTGAATCTAAACCATGGGATGGACAAGCGGCATGCGCTGAAAGATTTGTATGGTTATGTTGCTATGGAATGCCTCTCAATGGATGGAGCAACAATTCCTTCAAATCCATTGGAGAATTATGGGGGTCTTTCATATCTACAGATGAATCGACGATGAAGATGTCATCTTTTGCGGAGGCTAAGATCTTAATCGCCACTAATATTTTCAAGGAAATTGATGAATGGATTTTCGTTGAGGTTGGAGAAAAGAGTTACAAAGTTAAGGTGATGGAAGATTCGTGCGACCAACCTCATGAAGCGGAGAAACAAATTCCTAGATTAAGTCTGGTCTCTACCTCGCATTCAGAAGAAGAATCAAAGGAAGAGGAGGAGGAGGAGGAGGAGAAGGGTGTTGATGAGGATGATGAAGTGGGTACTCTGATGTCTGAAAGTGATACGAATGGAACCTCTTCGGTTGTGGAGCTGATTGTAGGACAAGGGAGTGCAACCCACTGTGATTTAGCAAGTGGTGGGGCTGATTCTAAGCCCAAGGAGACTAATCTTGAAGGGGATAATCAGTTAGTGGCCTTATCTGCACCTATTGCGGCCGAAATTGATAATCAGGATACTTCCCGGTCCCTGGCTGATGATGGAGCTATTATTGCAAGGGATAATTTTCCTTGCTTAGAAGACGGACCTTTGGATATTGGTACAGTTACAGAGCGAGCAGAGCCTGATGTAGGCTTTTATAATCTTTCGGAAGTAGGTTTTTTGATTGACAAGGAAGTTGAGGGCCTACAGTTAGTTGTTGATCTCAATCCATTCGAGGTGACTAAGGATTCGGAGAAAGGGAAATGGAAGCAGAAGTCGGTAGAGAATATGCTGGGCATTCCTAAATCTAAGAAGAAAGGTGGAAAAAAGAAGCAAAGTCGTGCTTTGATTAGATCAGATGTTGCCGCAGCTGCTTTACCAATCTCTTCTGTAGGCATCAACATGTCTCATCTAAACGAGGCTCAGGCTGTCTCTGATTCTGGAAACAATATTAGAGCCTTAATGGTGGATTTTCGGCCTAAGGAGGTCAATGGTAAAAATAGGAGACAGCCTTTCGGTGAAGAATTGGCTCTAGTTGAGTCGAATGAAACTTCAGTCTTGCCTCATGAAACATCTGGTTATATAGTTGATACTCCAGACCCGGAGCGGTTTAGAATTGCAGAGGAACTTCAGGAAACTATCCGCGCAAGCATCAAGTTAGGTATTAAGTATGATGACGCTGGTGTATTGCGAATGAAAAAGATGATTGAACAGGAAGCTAAGGATCTGGAAAGCATATTGAGGGACAATTCTTTCGCTCCTCTCCAAAGGAAAAAGCTCCATCCAAAAGCTCCAAAGGAATGAGTCTAGGATTTTGCATAGGTCTTCTTTAGCATTCTAATGGGTTTGGGGTCTAGGAGGTGGTGTTGGGATGTTTATGATATTTTGGTGTTTGAGCTAGATGTGTGTTTATGCTCGTAATTGATGTCGGTAGTGGTGTGATGGGGATTGTTATTCTTTGTGGTGGTGGTGATTAGGGATGCTTGGTTTAGTTTTTGGTTTAGTTTATTGGGTTGGGCTTATTATTTCAGGTATGGGTGTTTTGAGTCCCTTAGGTGTTTCGGGTTGGACCTCGGTCCTCTGTATTCCAACCTTGGTTGGAATTCTCTCCCCTCCCCCCCAACTTGATGTACCCTTTGTCAAGTTTTCTTAATAAAATTTTTGCCTATCAAAAAAAAAAAAAAGAAACTAGCTAGAAATTGAGCTGAATATATGACATGCATGTTCTTTAAGGAGGACCTAGTGTGTGTCTTTGCAACCTCAAGGTATATCCGACTAACCCGAGTATGGAATGGGATTTGAGAAAGAAAAACATCTAAGACGTGAAAAGTTTATTTTGGTATTTATTTATGAGGAATAATTTATTTTTTATCGGGTGGGCTACTACGGAGGTGATCAAATACATGTACTCTATTAGATTAGTTTTCAATTTTAGTCTAGAAGAGTTAACTTGTATGTAAAGCAATCGTTACCTGGGGCAACATATCCGTATGTGCCTGCAAGTGCACTCCAATTGGAGGAATCCAACTTTAGAAGTTTAGCCGTGCCAAAGTCTGAAACGCGAGCCTCATACTCCTCATCAATCAGAACGTTGTTGCTCGATATGTCGCGGTGAACAATCGGCGGCGTGCAATCATGGTGCATGTATGACAAAGCATGTGCCACACCCTTGACAATGTTCACCCTCTTTGGCCAATCCAGTTCTTAGCTTCTTCATCTCTGCTAAAAATTGAAGCCAAGCTTCCCCTTTCGAGGTACTCATAAACGAGGAAAGAATTCTTGGTATGCGAACAAAACCCAAGAAGCTTCACTATGTTGCGATGCCTTATTTCAGTTAGTGCCCTTACCTCGTTCAGGAAACCGCAATGATTGTCCTTCTTAGACAAGGAATGAAGTTTCTTCACAGCAACTATATCGGCAGATGGAAGTTCTGCTTTGTATACGGCTCCATATCCTCCTTTTCCAATGCAATACGTGGCATCGAAATTCTTCGTGGCTTTAAGGATATCATCGTACAGTGCTCTTCCATCGAAGGTTGTTATAGAGAAGATATCTTTATTTTTGGAGGGATCTTCTACATGTGACTTTTTCTCTCTTCGATGGGAAATGATTAGACATCCGACGAATGCACCTAGAAGTAAAAGCGCCCCTCCAAGAGTGAGCACGATTACAAGAACAAGCATCCGGTGGTTCTTTTTTTGTGAAGTGTGTCTGTTCACTGGAAAATGATTTTTGCATGGTTGTAATCCAGTGAAATTTCCACACAAGTCTTTGTTCCCTTGGAGGCCCTCCATGGAAGCATTCATGAAGGCTTTGCTAATGGGAATAGGACCCTCCAACTCATTGAAGGATATGTCAACGTGCACCAACCACTTCATTTCTTCGAAAACATTTGGAATTAAGCTAGACAGATTGTTGTGGGAGAGGTTTAACCACTCCAAACTCTTGAAACCTGCGATTGCCGATGGTATCTCACCCGTAAGTGAATTTTGACTTAGATCCAATTCATACAACAGAGGTATCTTTCCCAACTGACCTGGGATTTCTTGACTAAATTTGTTATTGCTCAAGTTCAAGTGATTTAGTTTGATACCATTCTCTAGATTTCCAGCTGCTATAGGACCCCTTAACCTGTTTTTGGAGAGGTCAAGCCTTTCCAATTCAGTTAGTGATCCGATTTCTCTTGGTATACCTCCGGAAAGCTGGCTGTCATTCAGATACAGTTCCCATAGAGAACTCAACTTCCCTAACTCTTTTGGAATCTCTCCGGTCAGATGATTTGACGAAAGATCAAGCCTGTGTAGTTGAGTTGAATCTCCCAACTCCAGTGGTATTCTGCCGGTGATATTGTAATTCCCTGCCATTCGGAGGGATTGCAATTCCAGCCACTTACCCCAATTTTTAGAGATTTCGCCATAGAATTTGTTGTGACTTAGATCCAAGAAGTTGAGGTGTGGGTAGACCCCGAAATCTTCTGATATGCTTCCAGTGAGTTGATTTTCTTCGAGGCGGACTCTAACTAGGCTTGAGCAGTCTCTCAAGCTCTTCGGGATGCGACCCATAAGCTGGTTGGTGCCTACTGAGAGAAGTTGAAGCTTTCCTCCTTCGCAAATATCCGGGAGATTTCCGGACAATTGATTACCGCTCGTTTCCAGCACGATCAAGTTTTTCAAATTGTGAAATTCTTGTGGAATTGGACCAGAAAGTTTGTTTGAACGCAAGAATATGTATGTTAATTTGGACAAGTTTCCAAACGAAGCAGGAATGGAACTGTTGAATTGGTTCTCACTTAAGTCCAACTGGACGATAGACTTGAAATTTCCAAATTCATTGGGAATGGAACCAGAAAATTTGTTTTTGAATAGGTTTAACAGAGTCAACTGATTCAAGTTTCCAAAAGTGGAAGGAATGGGACCAGTTAGGTTATTGCGATCCATGTAAACAAACTCAAGATTGGTGAGATTTCCCATTTCTTCAGGAATGGAGCCAGAAAGTTGATTTTGATATAGGTATAGAGAAACCAAGTTGGTCAAATTACCCAAAGAAGAAGGAATGGGGCCAGTAAGATAATTGGTGTACAAAGCAAGCTCATAAAGAGACTTCAACTGGCCTATCTCTCGAGGAATTGAGCCATTCAATTGATTTTCTACCAAATGGAGTGTTTCAAGATTTGTTAAGAGACCGATTTCTGGTGGAATATTTCCAGAAAACTTATTAATGGACAAATCAAGGTAAACAAGCGGGAGTGAACTGAGTTGAGGTGGGATGGAACCAAAAAGTTCATTGATGCTTAGATCAACAAAGGCAAGATTCGGAAGCAACGAGAATGGAAAGGTTTCGAGAGTACCGCTTACACCTGAATTTGTGAGGTTCAACCTCGTGATACGTCCTTCAGCATTGCAAGAAACCCCAAACCACTGGAGAGGGGGAGTAATGCTCTCTCTTAAGGTTTCAGGTTCGAAACCTCTGAGGTAGGGGTGTCAAACGAGCTGGGTCGGCACGGAACGACACAGGCACGACACGGTTAAATGTGGCACGGCACGGACACGGTCATGCCCTAGCACAGCATGACACGGCACGGTCTTAGTGAGCACATGGACGGGCACGGGCACGGTCTTAGCCGGGCATGGCACGACACGGCACGGTTTTAGTGGGCACGGGGCACGGACGTGGGAGGGCACGACACAGGCACGGCACGGAAGTTGGCCAGCACGGCATAGCATGACACGGTTTAGCCGGGCACAGGCACGGTCTTTTTTTTTACCTTTTTAAAATAATCAATTTTTATTCTGTAAAAAATATTTGTTTTGTTTTTGTTAGTGAATAAACTTTGGACAATTGGTTTATAAATTTAACATGACAAGATAACAAGTAAAATTTAAAACACTTATCAAAATATTTATGGTGCAAGAGTAATTTAATACGAAAAAAAATGTGCAAGAGTCGTATATCCCTAGATCTAATGAGAAATAAGAAAAAAAATCTCAAACAAAAAATAAGAGAAAAAAACATAGTAGAAATAAGAGGAAAAAAACTAAAATAAGAAAAAAAAAACATTATAGAAATAAGGGGGAAAAAAAAAAACCAAAAAGGAATTAGCTACACTGGGACTTGAACCCGAGTCCCTAGGTTCTATTATACAATCAAACCACTAAGCCACCAATTAACTTGTGTTATAGATTTAAAAAATTAGTACATAACTATTATACAAAAACGAGACCATCAAGCAGTAGCCACACAATCGTAACGCAATCACGACGATCGATACTATTCAATGCATTCATTTTATTGTGCTTAGTGTTCTAATCATGGGATCCAATTTTTTCGTGCGTCGGATTTTGAAAACTCTTTCATCGGCATGCTAATTCATTGTTTGATTGAATTTTTTTACGTCCGATCAAGGATATAGCGATAAGCATTTTGCTTGATTATTGACATAAATGATCGAATCCCACCCACATAAAAGTTAGATGGTTCCGATTTTTTAAAAATAGCTTAGGCGGCCCTCAAGTAAATGGGCCGGCACGGCACAACAGGATTAAAAAAATGGCCAACATGGCACGACACAATTTAAGTAAATGGCTCGGTCTGACTCGGCACGATTGAAAAATGGCACGAAAAGACACGATTAAAAAATGGGTTGGCACAGCACGACACGATTTAAGTAAATGGGCCCGACCCGGCACGACACGATTGAAAAATAGCACAGCATGGCACGACACTATTTAAGTAAATGGGAATGGCACAACACGATACGATTGGCTATGGCACGACACAGCACGACACGATTTAAGTAAACGGGCACGACACGAAGCATGGTTGGCACGGAAGTTGAATGGCACGGCACGGCACGACACGCACGTTTGACACGTCTACTCTTAGGTGTTATCAACTCATTTGGAGTTGGTTCATATAGAGTTTTGCTCTACCTTTAATTGAGACTCTCGCAAGAGGACAGTGAGATTGGTCTTCCGGAATTGGTCGAGGTATGTAAAAACTGGCTCAAACACCTAAATTATTAAAAATAAAACTAACTCAGACAATTATTAAAAAAAAATATTACAGAAGTGGCTTAAGGTGATACCGTGTTAGAAGTTATGACCATGTGTTTTTGTTTTTACTTTTCAATCTCAATTTTAAAGTGAAAAAGGTCGATACATTATTTTAGGGTAAAGTTGTCACTCACAAATTTCTACTCGTACAACGTGGGCTGCCCCCTCCTTCTCTGACTTCTCTGGAGGAAAGTACAATTCCCTAATGGCTGTTTCTTAAAAGTCAGAAAAAGTAGGAGTTTTTGATAGAAAAACGTAAATTCATAAACATTAACCAGTGCAACCATGCATCCAATAGCAGGACCGTAAATGAAAAGTGACACTACAAAAATACTCCCTTCGTCTTAAAATATTTGTTCGGTCCGCAAAACAGAGTGTTAAAAATAATATAACTTTTGCAAGAAAAAATCAAATTTTTTTTAACAACCTACTAGATATTAATGAGTATTTTTAACTTGTAAAAAAAATTTGAATTTTTTCTTGAAAAAATTGCATTATTTTTAACATTTCGTTTTGCGGACCAGACAAACATTTTGGGAAGGAGAGAATAACATGTAGTAGTTTTATTTATGGGTTAGTATATACAACAAAAGTTTATAGGCTTAATTTACCTTTAACTCAAAGTTTATAATATGTGTATTTCGGAATCCTAAAAGCTCTATAGCTATAAGCTTTGTATGACTCACTTCAACCAATCAAATTGATCAATTATTTTAGCCTTTAAACATTTGTTGTATATACTAACCCAATACCTTGGCATCTTCATCTCATACTCCATCTACAAGCACTACTAAAAATTAGATAAAGATCTCGGTCATCTGGTATGATGTTTCACTTTTAATCTTGCATTCAAAATCACGGTCTATCAAAATGTAACTGAAAGTCCCTATCTTTTAACCATGGGATAAAAATCATGATTAAAACTTATTAAAATCGTGACTAAAGAAAAAATTATGATTAAAAATGATAAAATTGTGACCTTTAAGTATTTAACATCTCAGTTTTAGGCCCCGTTCTAGAACACATTCTCAAAAAAATAAGTACTTATTTCACATTTTCAAACTCAAAACTAATGTAAATGAAAAATAATTTTTCAATTTTTTTTATACCATATAAAAGATCTCAATGAGATCTATCAAACAAAATCTATATTGATAGGAAAATTATTTGCATAAGTATATAATTTTTAAGCTTGAAATCGCTTTCTTAAAAAATAAGTACGTATTTTCCTTTCGGGAATGGGGCCATAATATAAAAACGTGGTCGTTTAGAAAAAAATAAATTTCAGCTTTTGGAAAAACTGAGGTCTAATGAAAAAACGACCCCAGTCTCCTAAGACTTGCATAGAAGCTCCAACTGTAATATCCCGGGTCCTTAATTATTTTATACTTGGTGTACGTGTGAGGTTTTGGATAATTGTGTGAGTTATCGGATTAATTAGCTTGACTAATTGTGTGTTTGTGACTTTGTACCACTAGTTGGCTTTATATGTGGTGTTTGGGCTAGGAAGACACACACACATTGGATAATTTTTCCATGACCTGATAAAAACAAAAAGAATTCTACGTGTTACTCTCTCCCTTATTTCTATCTTTAACGTTGGAAAGGGGGGTTCTATGCCTTCTTTCCTCCTGTTCTTACCACCGCCAGAGAGAGAGAGAGAGAGAGAGAGAGAGAGGAAGAAGAAGAAGAAGAAGAAGATGATGATGGAAGAAAGAGGGGAACAGCAAGGAGTCTTGTTTGATCAAGTTGAACTTCAATTAGGTAAACCTTATGTCTGTAAGTTCAATTCTATGTTTTAGTTGTTAGTCAAGCTTTAAATAGTTCAATTTCAGGGTATGATTGGTAGGAATCATAGAACCCTTGTTTTGAGGTTTAGAGATGAGTTCTTGTTACTCTTTCATGGAATTCTTGAAGAACCCTATGCTTGTTACCCTTCCAATGTTCCATAATTTAGTTGAATCATGAGTCTAGGTTGTTATTCTTACCTTTGGAGATTAATTGGTGAAGATGGGATTGATATTAAAAGTTTTGAAGAGTTTAAGATTCGGATTTTAGGAAAAATCGCAGAACAAGACAGATTACAGCCCCAACTTCATATAAGCATAACTTTGACATCCGGACTCCGATTAGGGCAAATTTTATATCGAGATTGATGCCCCGAAAGTCTACTTTCCAATGGAGGTGGTCCCAGCATCTAATTCCAATCCTATCAAATTCTGTAGCCAAAATACAGAGACTGGTTTTTGGACTCCATACCGATTTTTGCAGTTTTGTTAGGTTTCGCGTTTGCTTAGATTGGGACCTTAACCTTAGACCTTTGTGAGCTACTAGGGAGATCTAATGGAAGTATTTAGATGTCTAAATGTGTTTCATTGAATCTGAATTATAATTACCTTATATGTTTATGTAGGGAACGTGGTTTAGAAGCTCAGACCGAGGTGAGTGATTAATACTCAAAACACATGGTTTGTTATAAGCTTTTCGCTTCAATGATGTTTTGTACTTTGATATGAACTCCATGGGATATCAATGAAAGGTGGACATGTTTTATATCTATTAATGGCATCCTCCCACGTCCGCGCTTGCTAGGGGTCACGTGCTAAAAGGCTAGCAAGGCATGGCTATTAATTCGGATAATGAAAGACGTCTTAACTTATCCACTACCGGGGATGCCTGGTAGACATGAAATGAATAAAGGATGTGCATTACTATGCTATGTTGCTATGAAATGTGATTCGTTTTTAAATGGTTTTAACATTGTCCATGGAAAGCATGTGAATTGCGTATTAATCATTCATACGAGCTTCAGCTTATGTAAATGTTCCACCTTTCAGGAAATAAGAAGTAAGACGTCGTGGCACTTGTTTGTGGATTCGTGACGTGGGGAAAAGTTTGCGGTTATGAAATGTATTCCTTTGAACTATGTAATTACTTGTAAGTTACTTGCTAAACTTTATGTCTAAGCACAGCTCTGAGGTGTGTATTGGGGTTTATAGTCTCTTGTAAATGTAAGTTCTCATTATACTAGGTTGCACAGGTCATGCCTCCGTTGATTACATACTCTTGTTCCTGTTAATTTTATGATTATGAGATGTAGTAGGGTTAATATGGCCTTGGTGATGGTTTCACCGGCGCTTTGTTACGGCTAAACCTACTAGAGTGGGTGGGTTAGGGTCGTTACATCAACTAACTGCACAACACAACTTTTCAATAGATAATTGAATTATTTAATATGTAACACAAGCGTTTAATATTAAAATATATTTCGAACATCGTTTTGAACATATAAATATTAAAATTAGCAATTTCCATAGACATGAAAGTTGTAGTATTTTGTGTTATTGTTCAAACTCAATTTGAAATCTCAATTGGAGATCTGAGTATAGAGTTATACTCGAAATACATTTGGCAACGAAATGCAACTTTCATAAATTTTGTCACCAAAGGTACCCATTTGGCGACGAAATATATTTTCATAGCCGAAAGTGCCCCATTTGGCGACGGAATATTTTTTTGTAGAATGGTGTGGGCTACCACAGCCCGGGTGGATCACGGGGTGGCCCAAAAAAATATGTTTTGAATTGAAAATTTAGAGGAGTTGCCACCTAGATTTATGATTCGCCACCCGAGAAACCGTTTTAATTCCAAAAATGAAATTTGACATTAAAAACCCAAGATTCGTTAAGGGTTCGGAAGCTACGTTACGAGGAGGAAGGCTTTTACGGCACCCCCCTCGCCCGATACAAAATCGATCTCTACTAAACGTTTGCGGGACTTTTCAATAGTTTTTTTTTTTCATTAAACAACTAGCAGATATCCACAGGTATATCAAGTACGGAGTGTATGCTAGTGCTAATGTACAAGATATAATGAAATAATGATGAAAAATGTGCAATGATAAAAAAAAAAATTGAAAAACTGCTACTGGAATCACTCCCGAGCGCTCAGAACCAATACTAAGCGCTCAGGAGTGCTGCAAGACAGCCCTGCAAAGTTTGTTAGGTACAGACAGAGTACAATGCTAAAACTTGAAAATAAAATTATTCGATATGGAATGAGCTCTGCTATGCGCAAAGACAATTTGCAGAGAATTACCTACGAATCCAAAAGTAATACTTATCGATATCCACTGGAGTTGATTTTTTACAGGACTCCATAAAATAATATTTAAAAAATTTATAAATTTTTTTCTAGATTTTTTTGGGACCCGAAATGGGGCCAAACGCATTTGTCTCTGTGTGGTTCTCTGCAAATTGTCTCTGCTGTTAGTATTTTTGATATGGAATAGGCTCAGCAGAGGGCTTGAAAGAATAAGGACGAGTCCTCATCATCCGAACCATGCCGCCTTGCCTTTGCAAAAGTAAATCTGTATTTGCCTTCAAGAGAAACAGAGCACATCCGGCACTTGAGAAGTCAGAGAAAAGGCAATATACAAGAGGAAGTGAGCTGCAATAGCATGACAAAACTCCTAAGCGCTCAAGAGCAGTCTCAAGCACTCGAGAGTGAGCCATACACCAGATTGCCTTTTGGGCAGAAAGCTGGCCTATTTTGATATGTTGCTATTCCAAATTCATTTTCTGAAGACAAAACATCTTTTTAATGTTAAAAAACTTATTCTTGAATGCATATTGGAGAATATGGATTTTTGCTCTAAGAAAACAGATTGTTTACGTCAACATGTCATGATACAACCACTTCATTTGAGAGCACCTCATTTCCACTGGATGTTTGCCAAAAATGCAGGAAGTGGAGTTGGAAGCAGTTCTGAGCACTCGGGAGTATTCCCAGCAGGTTTGAAAAATGGTTTTGTTGTTTTTTTTGCACTTGTTTTTACACTAAAGTCACTTAAACCACGCATCCAATATGAAGAATTGGAGTAGGCTAAGTGAACTCCCTCAAAAGGAAGACAGCCCTTTGTTTGAAACAAGAGTAGAGAGGTTTCTACCTTTGTGGATTAGAACCTTGCTTCTTGAGTGACTTTGGAGGAGTGAAAGGGAATGGAAAAATGCATGAAGTCAGAAACCAAGATAGCCCTAAACTTCCTGTATTTTTCTTGTTTTTGGTAACTTTGGAATTTTGTTTTGAAGATTTTTGAATGAAAATGAGGTTTGGAGGAAAGTTTAGGTTGTTTTTTTTAAGCAAGAGAGGGGTTTGATGGCCAGAGATTTCGTGTCCTCCTCAGCTGGTAAGGAGGGTATTTATAGGGAAACATAATTTCTGGTTTGAATTTTGAAAAATCAAATCTTCACCATTTGATTCTTTGCAGACTGAGGTTGAGTGTGGTGCAGGGCAAGACCTGCATTGAACGGTTGTAATGATGTATTTTGTGAAAAGTGGAGAGCTTTAGCATCTATTGAGCAGCACAACGGTCCTGAGTGCTGGGGACATGCAGACCCTTCTGAGCACTTGGGAGTGAGCTGACACTAGGGTTTTGGAAAATGATTTGAGCGCTCAGAAATTGTTATGAGCGCTTGGGACTGATTTTAGCACTTTATTTTGCCCTTTTAAAGTCTTTCGAGAGGCATGGCAATAATCAGGTTAAGGCTTATTTTAATCCAAATTCATAATCGGGGAGCCTCAATGTAACGCCCCTAATTTTGAGAACGTTAAATAGACAATTTTATTGAATATTTAAAGAGAGTCGGGCTCATTATTACATCAAAATTCTCACAAGAGTACGTTTTTTACACAAGGGAGGGAAACTAAGGTTCCTAACGACAGCTCCGCCTGCTCCTCCATCCTTGCCAACTCTTCGGCTCCGAAAGCCTCCAAAGTGTACAGCTTACTCTGATCATCTACAAAGTCTAACACATTATACCAGCGTCGCCACCGATATAATATGTCAGAGTCACCAAAGGTAACACCATGAGTTACGAACAATAGATCATAGAGATAACGATTTCCACGTAGTACATGCATTTTTAACAAAACATCTAAGAATGACACATCCACATTCACTATCCAAACTAACGTTGGTGTCCATGATTTTCTGTGTTTCTCCTACGCGACTCATCGTAGACCGTGTCATCGTTTTTACCAAATCAACATTTGCAAAATCCCTTTTTAACACATCCAACCTCGGTTCCGCCGTTCCGGGCTCCCGAGTATCTTCACAATGGTTCCGCCACTCCGGGTTCCCATTGGCACACAAAACATTGAATTTGGCATTAGCTCCTCTCCACGAATAACCAATCCACAATTCAAACCCCTCGGTTCCGCTATCCCGGGTTCCCAAGTATTCCCACAATGGTTCCGCCGATCCGGGTTCCCATTTGGGTTTTCGAAAATCATTAAAACAATTGCGTTGGCTCCTCTCCGCAGATAACCAAATCACAATTCATCCCTCAGTTCCGCCGGTCCAGGTTCTCATTGGGTTTTTTGAAAACATTTTCACAGACACACACACACACAATGTGCTGCCAAGCCCGGCCCCATTATGGTTTCAAAAGTTTATCTTGCCTTTAACACACCCTAGGTGTCATGTTTCTACTTTCTCAGTCTTTGTGTCACGTTGTCATGCAATGACTCCGCGGTAAGACTTTTCACATACGTAGTCATAAATCATTCATTGTAATCTTGAAACTAAACTAATAAGATCATCCAACTCTTTATGATTTAGTATGCTTGAAATACAACTTAAAGCATAACGCCACATGTATTGACACTCTTGGAGTGGAGACCACTTATGCTTTATCACATAACAACAAGTAATGCAAGTAATCCTAATAACATGTATATGTTCTTATAACCATTCTAAAGATCACAATACGAATACTCACATTCAAGCGCTAAATTATTATCTTTCGAAAACCGTTCCTTCTTTCTTTTGGGAAGTTCAAGAGAACATAAGTTTAGCATACTCCCCATCCTTTTCATATTTTTTTTTAGGAAAAATACGTTTCAAATTCTCATGCAATTTTAAACACAAAACGTGAATATATTCTTTTATAGCACGGAGAATCTACGTATACGAATTTTATACTTAAAGGGAGTGGTTAGGAGTATTCTACCGTTCTTCTTTGCGGTAGGGAAGCTATAAGAAGGTGAGTTGCTTTTCGAACGGAGTGACTTCCTACGGTAGCTTCTGGTAGCTTCGAAAGAGAAAGTATCTCTCTCGAAACTAGTTCTTGACTATACTACGTAACTTTTTGGATCGAGGGGTTGGTCGAGTGGCGGTTTGGTGGCGGTCTTAGATGGGTTTTTGGGAAGAACTTCAAGAACACTCAAGAACAAACTAGAACTAAGTAAGAACACTATATTTTCTAGAGAGAGAAGTGGGAGGATGAAGGTGTGAGTTGAATGCTTCGACAAGGGTCCTATTTATAGCAAAGATTTCGCTCTCCCTCTCCCATCCTTGGCCGGCCCCCTCTCTCTCTCTTTTCCTATGGATTTTGCTCCATTGAGTTGTCATTTCTTGCCTTTCAATCATGTCATGCCTTGTCATCCAATTCTAGGTTCAAAATCTAGGTCATTATGAAGGGTTTTTGGCTTGTCTAGTCCTAGGAAGAGTTTGTTTGCAAGAAAGAATATAATGACGGCTAGGATTGTGCTTAAAGTAGTCAAAGATGGGTTGTCATGTAGGTTTTAGGCTTGTAACGACCTTGATTTTTAGTAGGTAAAAATCTCGTTAAATATTTGAATTTTATTGTAATTGCTTTTAATTTCCAAAGTTTGTCATAATTACGTTTTAGCCCTTCCAATTTCGTTTCTTGCACTTTAGCCCCATTTAGCAAGCCTAGTTAGCTTCTAACCATCCGGTTGGAGAAACTAAACTAGGAAGTCATCTAGTCACCGTAAAATGACCGTTTTGCCCCTCATTGAAACTTTTGAACCTTTTGAACCCTAGACTAAAAATTTAATATTCTTTTTCTTTTAATCAATTTAGTTTTATTCTTTGCCCATTGGACAATAAATGTTAGGGAAACTATTATCCATTGGATAATAGAAACTCCAATTGTTTATATTAAATGTATACTTGGTCAAAGTACTAAGAATACTAAAAAGTAACTTCTTAATTACTTTAAAGTACTTTTTGATTATATTAGTATATAAGTTCCCTAGTAGCTATTGTCCATTGGATAATAAAAGTTAGGAAATTTATTACCCATTGGGTAATAGCTCCAATCTTCCAACAAGGTACAAGGCTTTGTTTTTATATTCAAGTATTGATTTCCCATGTGATTTTATGCATTAAAATATTGGGGTATATCTAAACCCTAAATTTTCAAAGTACTTTATTGAATAAAATAGTACTTCTACTTTATTATTATTTTAATGGGGAAATCTTGAGCCCTATATTTTAATTGATCCTTGGTACTTATGTATATATAGGCATGTGTGTATATATGCATATCATATAGGCCTAAATCTTCCTAGGGTACTCAATATATTTGTTTAATGGGGCATGTGCCTAATTAGAATACTTTATTAGGATATTTGATTTTGGAAAATCTAGTACTTTGTTCTTCTATATTATTATATATGCATATATATATATATATATGTATATAGTGTACTAAGAGAGATATGGGATTTGTTCTTCTTACACAAATCTTCCAAAATCCAATCCTTGGTACAAAATAGCCATGCAAGCCTAGGGTTAGTCTTGATCTTTCAAAGATCTCTTGCCAAGTGTCAAAATTGAGGTAGAGAGAGAGAGAGGGGGGCCGGCCTTGAGAGAGGAGAGAGAGCCAAGGTCTTGGCCTATAAATAGAAGCCATTCCAAGCTTCAAAACTCACACCTTCAAGCTTTGCTCTCCCTTCTCTCTAGAAATTTCGGATTTCCAGTTCCAGACAGCCTACTGCCCTTCGGAAATCCTCTCTTTTCTCCTGCTTAGAGTAGTTTTTAGAACCAACTTCCTTCGGGAAAGTTGTAGAGCACTTCGAGACCTTGAAGTTAGACCCAAGAACCACCCCAATCGGTGAAGAAATGACAAAGATATTGTCATCCAAAGTTCAGTGAAAATCTCGGATTTTCATTTCCAGACAGCTTACTGTCTCTTCCTTCATTCCCATTTTTCTCCTACCTAAAGTCGTTTCTAGGATCAACTTCCTTCACAAAAGTTGTAGAGCGTTTCTAGAACTTCAACTTCGACCCAAGAACGACTCTATTCGGCCAAAGATTGACTGAGTTACTGCCATCCGAAGTTCGGTCCAGATTTGGAAGTTTCACTGCCCGTAGAATTTTCCAACTTGCTTATTCGGCCCCGACTAGTTTCGAATCAAGGTAGGATACCCTTACTCCCATCCCTATGTATATATAGTTTATCTTGAATTACTTTTCTTCTCAAGTATTTGTATTTAAAACGAATATGAGCATGCTTATATGAATTGCTTGTGGTATAGAATAGAGTTGGATGATCTTGATGAATGATTGTCATCGTGTATGTAGAAAGTCCTACCGCGGAGTTTTTGTATGTAACGAGACACATCTACCGAGAAAGTTAGTGACATGACACCTAGGGTGTGGTTTATGAAAGGATAAGTTTTTCCGAGGAAGGAAATATTTTTGAAACTACGTAATGACTAGTTTGGTGGCATTACGTGAGATGTGTTTTGAAAACCGTAATGTGGCCAGACTTGGTAGCCCATTGTGCGGGTTGTGAAAACCACAATTTGGCCGGACTTGGTAGCCCTTTGTGAAGATTGCCAATAGGGCCGGACGTGGTAGCCTTGTTGGTAATATGGCTTGGTTTTCCGTGGAGAGGAGCCAATACAAGTTTTGTGTGCCAATGGGAACCCGGTGCGGCGGAACCATTGTGAGGATACTCGGGAACCCGGAATGGCGGAACCGAGGTTGGGTGTATAGCTTGGTTATCCACGGTACGGAGCCAATGCAAATGATTTTGAAAAAGGTTGATTTGTATATGGAAATGGAAACACGGTCTACGATGAGTTGCGTAGGAGAAACTCGGAGAATCTTGGACACCAACGGTAGTTAGATTGTGGATGTGGGTGTGTCATTGTTACTGTCTGTTGTATTGTTATAAGTTAAGGGTTAGTGGGTAGGTTTACTCTATTGAGCTTTCGTAGCTCATAGTGTTGCCTTTTTGGTGACCCTGGCATATTATATGGGTGGCGACACCGATATAATGTGTCAGATCTCATAGACGAACAGGGCGAGATCTTCACCGTGGAGGCCTTCGAAGCCGAGGAGCTAGCCAGGATGGAGGAAGGAGCGGAGCAGTAGATAGGAACCCTAGTTCCGTCCGTTATTTGAATAAAAGCACTTTTGTAAGGTTTATGATGTAATAACGAGCCGGACTTGCTTCTTTTTATAATAAAATGTTTATTTAACGTACCCAAAATTCGGGGCGTTACAAGGCTTATGGACTAAAAGTTACTTGTGTAAGTGGACAAAACACAAGCACACACTCCACCTTTCCCTCTCACTCTCTCTCTCTCTCTCTCTCTCTCTCTCTCTTGTACTATATATATAGGCCTAAGTATATAAGTACACTAAGGTACTATGTAGTCCTATTGAGTCTATGGAAGAGAATAAAGGCTATAGGTTTTC
Source organism: Rhododendron kiyosumense (assembly GCA_019656275.1). Classification (NCBI taxonomy): domain Eukaryota; kingdom Viridiplantae; phylum Streptophyta; class Magnoliopsida; order Ericales; family Ericaceae; genus Rhododendron; species Rhododendron kiyosumense. The sequence goes on along the minus strand of BPLS01028588.1, from coordinate 88,834 downwards.
AAGTGACAACTCAATGAAAAAAATATGATTAAAGCTTTCCTAGAAAGCATATATGTATATATAACCATATATAGCATGCTTATAATAGGCTGAGGTGTAAATACCTATATATAAGCATATATAAGTACTTAAAGAATCTAGGAAAACAACTTTGGTGGGTAATTTAGGGTTAGGCCTATTAGTTTTAGGCTTGTAAGTATGGCAAGACTAAGGTTGCTTCTTTTGGAAGCAAAATGATGGGATTCTTTGTATGACTAGTCTAATCAAGGCTTCATTGGCAACCTAATATCTATTGGCCAATGGTCAAAAATTTCCCTAGCGTTTATTAACCAATGGGTAAAGGATTATTGGTGTCATTTATGACTTGTCATGAAAGAAAAATGATTATTTCCTTTGGTATGATCTGTCTTGTCAAACATACATATACATTGGCAAGTCTATTATCCAATGGATAATATTTTTCCTAACATTTATTGTCCATTGGACAAAGAAATATTGGTGATAATTAGGGTTTGAAATGACTAGGCTTACTTCTTGTGGAAGCAAAATAAGGGTTTCCTATGGTCCAAGATTCTTATATGACTTGTCTAGGCTTTTATTGGCAAAACTAACTTTTATTACCCAAGGTGTAAAATTCTCCCTAGCATTTATTAACCAAATGGTTAAAAGGTGATGGTGATGTCAAGATTATTCTAGATAAGACAACACAATGATTTGGGAGAGTATATTGTCCTATAAGTTGGGAAAAATACACTGGCACATGGATTGAGATCACCTTATGAACTAATGGATAATAATTTCCCTACTTTCTATTACCCAATGGACAAGCAATCATGTCATATTATTCATGACATGACAAGTTAAAGGTACTATAATGACATGGCTTTAACCAGAGGTCACTAACTTTCCTAGGTTTTACTGTCCACTACATATGTAATCTTGTCACACTATTCATGACATGACAAGTCTAAAGTACAATGATGGGTAGTCAAGTCATGCTATTATCCAATGGACAATAGTTTTCCTAGTTTTTATTACCCAATGGATATATACATGGGTTCAAAAAGATTTAACTAGGTTTCTAGGAAGGTTCATAAAGTCCACTAGGTTTAACTAGGGTTAGGAGGGGTTCATAAGACTCAAAGATGGTCAAAAAGATCCATCTATGGTTAGGAAAATGTAACGGTAATTAGGGTTTTCTAACTAATCGGTTAGAAACTATTTCTACTTGCCATGTAGGATTTCTAGCCAAGAAATACAATTTAAAGTCTTTATCTCACTCAGTATACCAGTACTTCTACAAGCATACTTGTCTTTGAAAAAAGGACTAGATTGCCCGATGTGAAAAAATATAATTTTATATGTCAAAAATCTAATTATGACGGATTATTAGAAATTAAAAGCAAATCCAATTAACTAAAAAAAAATTCAAATATTTAACGAATTTTTTATTTACCGAAAATCAAGGTCGCTACACTCAAAGCCACAAATTAAGGAAATTCGAGAAGTCCAAATCGGAGTGTTTACAAATGGTTGAGAGAGACAAACAATAATGGACGACGGAATTTTGCAAGTCAGTCGTTACATTAATTTAAGGGTATCGCACGCGGAGTTGATTAAAGGGTAAGCGGTTTTCAACTTTTCCTATATAAGAGTTTTCATCTCAATCCAAATAAAAAAATGTAATGTATTCTCTAATTATAATCTCAGTTTCTAAATGACTGAGATTAAATGTTCTTTTTATCTTAATTTTTCCGAAATGAGATACATTCTTTCATATAAAATTCCAATTTTTCAAAAACGAGATCTATTCTTTAAGTTACAATCTCACTTTTAGATTATTGAGATTAAAAAATTGTAGGCACGCGCCCTTGAAATTTTATGAAAAATTTGTGTGCGGCCCTTTTTCGAAAAAGTGCGGCGAAACGCTTCGATTCAGAGTTGCCACTCGGGTTTTAACGTTGAAATACCCAAGGAACTGAACTTGAAACGTTTGCTACGTTGTTTGGTTATGAAAAAGGCTTATAGACTGGACCGTCATCACCTTCGATATCTGAGGTTCGGGAGTCAGGTTACGAGAGGGGAAGGGTTTTATGGCACCCTTCTCGCCTAATCCAGAGATCGGTCTCTACTCGGACATTTTATAAAACGTTTTTATTTTTCTCTCATTAATCACTTTTTAGCCAATTAGGGCGGGGGAACTGTTAAAGAGGATTAAAACTGTAACAAGCTGCATTATGTGACAACATGTGATGGATGATTTGCTTTATTGAAACAAGTAAAATAGATTGAGAACAAGCACCTGTGAGTGTTTTAAATAAACTTGGGAACACTGATATGAAATGACGTGTGCAAGAAGAAGTCTGCATGCATTGGCCAAACCACTGCATGCAGGCTTCACTTACGCACGCCACACGCAGACTGGTGTACTCCAGTAATCGTAAACTCACAGCTCTTATTTTCAACCCTCTAGGCTCTGGAAAGGACCAGTGCACACCCAGGACAAACCATGCATTTTATAGAGCAGAATATATACAGTTACAGACAAATAAAATGACTTTAGAGAAACGGAAAAGATAAAACACACCATAATCAGTGTGGGGAATTAACAAAGACCAAGGCTTGATTACCATGCAAGGGCCAGTCACTGGATGAGATCTAAATGTCGTACGCCAGTCATTGGGGACCGTACGCCAATTATACATTTCTGTCCAGTGCTTGGCTTTGCATCATCTGGGCTCTGGAACATGACTAGAAGGATCCCAGAGACCTTCTAAAGCAGAAATAAGAAATAGACAACTACACAATCCTAAAATATAGAAAGCCGTAAACTGATTGTTAGCATTCACTAAGGTGATAAAATAAAAAGAAAATAGCAAATAGCTCATCAATGATTCTCACGCCAGTGCTGCACGTACAAACATCACTGGCGTACGGCTTAATACTACTGGCGTGCGCCATTGATAGCCTTGCACAATCCTTGAAACCTTGCTAGCTTTAAGGACTAGACTGGTATAGATTACCAGCCTTGACCCTGCCAGTCCCCCTCAGGGGTCAGAATAGATTACAGAATAAAGGGTGGTATACCTTTTGGATTGAGTTTTGATGATGGATTTGAGCTTTGAACTTGTGGTATGGTGGATGAATGAAGGGTATATGGATGTTGTGGTATATGGGAGAGGTATTTGCTTACTCTTTCAACTAGTGAGAGAGGAAAGCAAGAAAGAAGAAGAAGAGAGAGAGAGCTTGAGAGCTTCCTTATGTGGTTAACCCCTTGCATATAAATGCAATGGGGGTATATACATAGGCCAGAAAATGCAAGAGAGAAGGGTGGTAACCAGCTTAGTTAGGCTGGTTGGGTATGAAGAGAAGTTTACATGCATTAAATGCATGGGACTTGGCTTGAAAGGGGTTGTGGGAGAGAAGGGGACACTCATGCACGTTTGCAATCATCAGATTACTGTTCAACGTACTGGGGTGGCCACAAAACTCTCGTGCACGTGCTTGAATAGTGATGTTTAACTGGTTTTGACCGGCGTACACCAACTTAATATTAGCGTGCGCAAGTGGAGTCAACGGTCGATGACTGACACGTGGCAGTTTACCAGCGCATGCTAGCACAGTACTAGCGTAAGCAAATAGGGTTTTGCTAGGGCCTTTTAGTCCTGGCTTAACGGGTTTGAAAGGGGTTCGACAACGGTTTGAATGAGGCCTGGAACACTCAAAGCTCGACACATAAACAACCTTGGGATGTTCTTGACCTTAATCATCATTGGAGAATCAAAGATCGTAAGTAAACTAATCTGGATGGTCCAAAATAGGGTGTCTACAATAGCCCCCCCTTGACAGCACTTGGAGCACCATTATCTTGGTACAAGTAACGTCAAAGGTTTTCTAGACACCCTTCCAGGCTATCCAGAACAGAACATACGAGTCAAAGTAGACATGAAACTTAAAGAACCTGGTTAGTTGAATTTGGACGAGTGGTTACCGCTGCTGGGGAAAATATGCGCAGGTAGACAGCCATTGATTGAGTTAGTGGACAGAGCAGGCATTTATGAAAAGCAGACTCTCCTGGGGAATAATCCATTAAAAGCGAATCACTATCACTTGCTTGACTTGAAACTGGGTGGATAGACCGTCATTGATTTGAATTTGGACGGGCGGACTGTCGTTGATTTGAATGGGCGGACCATCATTGAGCTGGACAAGACCGACTGTCGTTGATTTGAGGTGGACGGATGGACTGTTGCTTGTGATGGAAGTGGATTTGGACGAGCAAATCACCACTTGTTGGTCAAATTGGACAGAACAGTTTGTCGCTGCAGAGTTGGACGAGACAGGCTATCGTTGAATTGGGATGGAAGGGCGGACCATCATTGCTGGGGATCAATCTATCCTTGGCACACAAAGTTTCCAACAAACACGGGTAGGTCGTGTTAGGTAGGTTAAATTCCATCGGTTGGGAATCAGAGCCAATCTCCTTATCAAAGACCATCCAAGATAGAGCAATAAGGTTACTAGAAGATGCACTTGAAGCTAGAATGAAGTGGAGGTATTTGTTCGGGGCAGGCCGAGGTAGACTCTCTTGGGGAATAATCAGTTGCGGACAAATCCTTGCCACTGGGGATCAACCTTCTTTGGCACAAAGAACTCCAACAATCATTGGTAGGTCGTATCAAGTAGGTTGAATTCCATCCGTTGGGAATCAGAGCCAATCTCCTTATCAAAGACCATCCGAGACAGGGCAATAAGACTGCTGGAAGCTATACTAACTATAGACCGATGTGGATTAGGATAGGCGGATGGTTGTTGTAGACTGATTGGATGGGCAGGCCGTCGTTGTGCTGATTGGATGGACAGACCGTCGTTGAGCTGGACGGTGGGTCATCATTGAGGATGACACAAACCATCGTTGAATTGGACGGTGGATGATATTCTGAATGTAAGTAGACGGTATTCTAATCGCCATTGAGGGATGGAAGCAGACGATATGGCTGATCGTCGTTGATGGATGGAAACGAACGACATGACTGATCGCCATTGATGGATTAAAAAGGACGATATTCTGATCGCTGTTGATTGATTGAAGCGGACGACATGACTGATCGTCGTTGATTGAATTGATTTGAAGGACGGGTAGACCGTTGTTGATTTGAAAGACGACATGGCTAATCGTCGTTGATTGAATTGATTTAAAGGACGGGCAGACCACCGTTGATTTGAAGGACGATATGGTTAATCGTCATTGATTGAATTGATTGAAAAGACGGGTAGACGTCATTGAAGGATTGAAAAGGACAACATGACTGATCATCGTTGATTGATTGAAAGGACGACATGACTGATCGCTATTGATGGATTGAAGCAGACGACATGACTAATCATCGTTGATGGATTGACAGGACGATATTCTGATCGCTGTTGATTGAATTGATTTGAATGACGGGTAGACATCATTGAAGGATTGAAAAGGACGACATGACTGAACGTCATTAATTGAATTGATTTGAAAGATGGGTAGACCGTCGTTGATTTGAAGGATGACATGACTGATCGTCATTGATTGAATTGATTTGAAGGACGGGTAGACCGTCGTTGATTTGAAGGACGACATGGTTGATCGTCATTGATTGAATTGATTTGAAGGATGGGTAGACCATCGTTGATTTGAAGGACGACATGGCTCATCATCGTTGATTGAATTGATTTGAAGGACGGGTAGACTGTCGTTGATTTGAAGGATGACATGGCTGATCATCGTTGATTGAATTGATTTGAGGGACGGGCAGACCGTCATTGATTTGAAGAACAACATGGCTGATCGTCGTTGAATTGGACAGGACCGGAGGATCATTCTTCAAGATGATCGTACCGTCAGTGAACTTGGATTTGAGTTGCACAAGCCATTACTGCTTTGAATTGTATTTTGATCCCTAAAGTGTACTCCAGGTGCTAGTGGAATGGGACAGTGAGGCTATGCGCTTGATATTTTCCATAGAGAAATGGATAGGAAGAACAGCATGTGGCATCCCCACCCCCCCCCCCCCCCCTACAATTGCACTATCCCAGAGCAGCGGTTTCAACTCTAGTTCCAGTAGTGACTAGATCCCAGGCATGAACCCGCAAACTCCAAACTACTTGCTGCTTTCAATGCTGGATAAGCATGCTTTGGCACTAGATAGATTTTCTTGCTTTTAACATTTGATATACAATATGCAATGATATTGAATGAACAAATTGAAAATGCAAACACAAGCTAAAGGCGGCTCCTAAGAAGACGACGACGCCTAAGGACTACCATTGAGCCTCATTACTGTATTGTCTTCTGCTTTTGAGTTTCGAGCTTGCGGGATAAAATAAAAGGGCATTGAGCGGGCTAGCGTGTCCCCAGTTGACATTTAGTAGTGGCATTGGGCGTACATGCCCCTTCCTTGATGCTTGGGCGAATGTGCCCCATAAATATGCTTTGCTTGGCCCCATAGATATGCTTTGCTTGGCCTTGAGCTGACGTACCCTGTTGTTCACAAGATTCCATTGCTTGGATAGAAGATAGAGGTTAGGAGAGCAACGTAAAAATTGTATTTTTTAGTTTATTGACTCTCTTTGAGAAAGAGCACATAAACCCACTACTAATATCTAATTTGCATTGACAAGCGAGCTGAGTCGACACCCAAACACACATATATGTACAGACTCGCCTAGCTCAAACGAAAAGGGAGAAAGTGCCCCAGGATAAGACACAGACTCTTAAACACATGAAAAATAAGGAGATTTTGGGCATTAATTAGCCAAAATTCAAATATCCCTTAGATAGGTGAAACTGACGCTTGCGTAAGGTCAAATAGATGTACAATGACATGTACGAACAAAAAAAATTGAGAAGATAGCCCCAGAATGGGAAACCGACTGAAACATTCAAAAAATGCCGCAAAGATGGACAAAAAGACACAAAGGGATGACTCGTATAGGCCCGGACTGAAACCGACACCCCCGTGCAGTCACATTAGGTCCATATGACCTGCACGGCATGACAAAACTTGGCAAAAGCCCCTTGAATGATATTCGAGGTGCTTTGAACTTGAGATGGAAAAAGATGAGTTGGCGGCAGTAGCTGATTGCTTCTGACTGCTGCTCGAATTGGAGAAGCGTGCGCAGGCTTGAGACCAACGCGCATAACTTTGAAAAAACGAGCGTGAACCTCAAACTAACGTGCATGATTACAAGTCCACTGTGGTTGCTTACACTAGACGTTGCTGAGTTAGAATAAACTGTGAGCTCGTTGAGCCCTCTAGCAGTTCATTCTGTTTTTTATGCTTCAAATTATTTTAAGGCTTTATGCCCAGCTTTTATAATTGAAATAGCAGTTGGCAATAAACCTGAAAAATGAAAGGTTTTCCCCTTCTTATTCTCCAATGAAGCTTGTTTTATTCTTGACCTTGCCCGACCTTTGATGTGCATCAAAACGTCAACCATGGATCAAGTTGATAGATTATGGCCGAACCTTAAGAAGGGGTTGCCTACGTATCTCATTTAGGCGACCATCGCAGCGTACCAAAGTTGTAAACCTGTGATCCAGTTGAATAAATTGTGACAGAGTCTCGAAGAGAGACTGCCTACGTATCCCATTATGGGGAATCAGGTCAAAACGTAGTTCAGAAAAAGGTCCACTCGTGTATTTTACCTCTTCTTTTGCGCTCTAACTTTTGCCTAGTACCGCCTTTCAAGTTTTCGGACCAGCAAACTTTCGACTTTTTTACCTATTTATTTTTGCCTAGACCGCCTCTTTAGGTTTTCGGTCTAGCATGCTACTCTAACTTTTACTTGGAATTGCCTACCCTTGTAGTTTTCTATCCAACGAGCATCTCTCAGGGATGATAGCGCTTGAGTTGATCTATGTACACCACGGTATTGAATTCGTCGCCGTCAAGATCGATGATTTTTAACTGCAGCCCCAGATGAAATAACTTTGACAGTGAAAAGTCCTGACTGCATTGGTTGGAAATGCCTCGCTCTTGGCCACTTTTGCACCCTTTTAATGTGCGCTTGATGGAACGCTGTTATTACTATTTTGAACATGGTGCGAGGCCTAGAGCCTTCTGAGCTTTTTCTACTTTCTGGCATGGCATCCGGTAGCAGGGGATTCAATGCCTCTTTATCTCATGATCAACGATAAGCATGTCTTTGTGAGACAAAGTCAAGATGTTGTTGAATTCTTTGAACAAGTCCGAACGGCCGTCTGGGGACAGCGCTGAACCAATTTGAACCATTCGGGGGTCTACCTCATCTTTCAAGTTTATTTGAAATTGCTTCTTCTTTTAGAGGCTGAGCATGCCTTTCGTCTTCCTTTTCAGCGAGGGAACACATTTCCTTGGGGATGATCACATCAAAATCTATCCTTTCGTCGTCAAAGTCGACATAGTTTATTAAAAAGCCAACAAAGTACTTAGAAGCAGGATAATTCATATCATAAAACCCTCGAGATTGCCAAGTACAACAAAAAGACTCGAATTGAGGATAGAAACTACGACATGGAGGGCCAAGAGGCACAAATTCAGGCTCAGAGCTAAACTTAGACAACTTGACAGATATTGTGTTAGACTCAGACTCGAAAGTGTCAATGCAAAATAGATGTTATTTGAAAATGCAACTTTTATAGTTACACTTGATTTCCTCGTATAGAGGTGGGAGCTAGAGGACAATAGGCCCAAGCAACAGCACTTCGGCTTCTTCAGCTTCTTCGTCCAGACCCACTTGAGAGATCTCCTTGAACAACAGCCCCAAATTCTCATGATCGAAGGATCTCAGCCAGTCTGTTTTCTCCTTTGATTGATTAAGCTTCCTCTGAAATTCCTCCTTTGTAGGCTCCTTATCACTGTCAATCCAGGTGTCGGCAGTGAGGACCTCAACTGCACCTATGGCCATCAAGTTAACCTCGGGTTTGGACAGGAGAGACAAGATTGGCTTGGATCGATTTTCTGGGATGAAGTAGATGCTAGGATTAAATATGGTGGAGCTTGGGTTGATTTGAGTGGAGCTGATGGATATCTGGCTAACACGTGGGTTGGAACCGTGCTGAGGCATGAATTTGGACATGACATTGGGCTTTGATGGGGGTGGAGCTTGAATGGTGCCATTATCGATGAGATCTTGAATTTCATGTCGAAGGCAGAAGCAGGTATCAGTGAGATGGCCATGCATTTGATGGAAAACACGATAGGCATTTGAATTGTAGGATGCCAAGAATGTTCAAGGTGAAGGAGTTGGAAGGAGTGGCTTGAGGAAGCCAACTTCGAGGAGCTTCTCATAAACCGAGGACAAAGGTGTGGAGAACGGGAGAAGGTCCTTGGTGGGTTCCGACAATTAGATTGGGGGTTAAAGGTGGAACCTTTGCTTGCTTTGTAGTTGCACAATAATGCACCATCAACAGGATGCACTCTTTTGCCTTTGGGATTGATTTCTTTGTCGCGCATATTCTCCCTTTCGACGTTGGCTTTGGACAAGGATCCACAATCCTCCTTCAAGTGAGTCCTGGCTTCATAAAACTTAGCCAGGTCTTTGAACATGTCTCTCGAGCACAGCTTGGTTCCGACCGTAGGAGTGTGACAGGCCTGAGGAGGTTCTTTGACTAACTCCAGATTCAGCTTTGACATGACAGAGGTAAAATGGTCAACCAGCCCTTGAACCATAACCATTTGTTTGTCCATTTTCTCGTTCATTTCTTGTATAGTCCTCTTCACCTCAGCCAGCTCTGTTTGTTCTGCCATTTTGGATTGATGATCGAGGAGGGTGATATGGCTTTGAAAGTAACGGTGAAATAGCCCTGGCAGATGCTCCCAAGTAGGTTTGGTTCTGTCCTTCAGGGAAATGACTTAGAGCTTTTGGACAGCAAAGTAAACAAGAACTTAGTGGTGTTCCTGCAACAAGATTTTGAAAGAATTTGAAATAATGCAATGTGCACGTCATTGTCGTTGGTGTCCTCCTAGACTCTAGCAACGAGTTTGTCTCATGACGTTCAGATGTTGCCTGAATCCTCGGATTTCTTTTCGAGGGTGTATCCTTTGTTTAATTCGACTAACATTACGAGATGTCAAAATAGTCTAAGCCTTTGACTACTCCGTTCTCAAAGTTTCAACTTTGGAGTTGGATCAACTCGATGTAGATGACGTGATACTGGAACCGGGGCGGCGTAAGCAGCACTGTGCCGGAGCTTGAGTGGTAAGTGTTTAGAACTTTAACCTGGGTGGTGTAAGTATCACGGCATTCTCTCCATTATTCCTAGTTTTCTGTTTGAAACCTCGATCAGGCGTTAGACAATGACTTAGAAAGTCTCGATTTCCCAAAATCTCGCTAATCCAAGGACTTTGAAAATTGATAACGTGCACCATCAAGATACACAACTCTTCATCGGGTCATAGCAGAGTCCTAATTAGCATAAGACAGACTCAAAAGAGACTACCTAAAAGCTGCCCTAGCATGCTCCTACGCAAAACGGTATGAATGTATGTACAGGCATGCGATAGGGAAAGCAGTAACACATATATAGTATATGGAGTTAGATGCAAGTAATCCTACCCTGCGGGTTCCTGTCCTAGGTTGAAAGGTTCTAGTGCTTTGTACACATGTAGAGGCCGATTTTGGTTTAAAGGGGTTCCTCTGACTAGAGCCGCGATATACCTCCCGTTGTAACTTGTGTAGCAAAGCAACGGTCAAATAGTAGCACGACTCATCATTGTCTAAGGTTGTTGGGCATTCGAGGACCCCGAGCTCTAGTAAACTGTGCCAGTTACCCAAAACACCTTAACGGGACTAGCCAACATTGATGCACATAAAAAATGTCAAAGAATGATGGAATGAGAGAGAAACGCAATGTTTTGAAAAATGTCTTTTTAAGCTTGGCTCACTTTTATTAATTGATACTTGGAGAAAAACTACACAAGTGAGCAATAGTAAAAGCCCCAGTTCGGATTGGTCGAATGCGAAGGTCCTATTACGTAACCATTCCGTTCTTCAGCAGCGCGGAGCATACTGTTTTGACAGATTTTTAAAAAATTGTTCATTTATATATTAATTTCCAAATATCAATCAATGCAATGAGTCCCCAGTAGAGTCGCCATTGTGGGCACGCGCCCCTGAAAATTTTATGAAAAATTTAGGTGCGGCCCTTTTTCGAAAAAGCACGTCAAAACGCTTCGATTCAGAGTCGCCACTCAGGTTTTAGCGGTGAAAGACCCAAGGAACCGAACTTGAAACGTTTGCTACGTTATTTGATTTTGAAAAAGGCTTGTAAACTGGACCGTAGTCACCTTCGATATCTGAGGTTCGGGAGTCAGGTTATGAGAGGGGAATGATTTTATGGCACCCTTCTTGCCCAATCCAGATATCGGTCTCTACTCAGGCATTTTATAAAATATTTGCATTTTTCTCTCATTAATCACTTTTTAGCCAATTAGGGTGGGGGAACTGTTAAAAGGGATTAAAACTGTAATAAGCTACATTATGTGACAACATGTGATGGATGATTTGCTTTATTGAAAACAACAACCTGTGAGTGTTTTAAATAAACTAGAGAACACTGTTCCGAAATGACGTGCACAAGAAGAAGTCTATATGCACTGGCCAAACCACTGCATGCAGGCTTCACCTGCGCACGCCACACACAGACTGGCGTACTCCAGTAAGCCTAAACTCATAGTATTTATTTTCAACCCTCTAGGCTCTGGAAAGGACCAGTACACACCCAGGACAAACCATGTAATTTATAGAACATAATATATACAGTTACAGACAGATAAAATGACTTTAGAGAAACGAAATAGACAGAACACTCCATAAACAGTATGCAGAATTAAACAAAGACCAAGGCCTGATTGCCATGCAAAGGCCAGTCATTGGATGAGATCTAACTGTCATACGCCAGTCATTGGGGACCGTACGCAAGTTATTCCTTTATGTCCAATGCTTGGTTTTGCATCATTTGGGTTCTGGAACGTGACCAAAAGGATCCTTGAGACCTCCTAAAGCAAAAATAAGAAATAGACAACTACACAATCCTAAAATACAGAAAGCTGTAAACCGGTTGTTAGCATTCAATAAGTTGATAAAATAAAAAGAAAACAGCAAATAGCTCATCAATGATCCCCACGCTAGTGCTGCATGTACAGTCATGACTGGCATACGGCTTGATACTATTGGCGTGCGCCATTCATAGCCTTGCACGATCCTTGAAACCTTGCCAGCTTTATGGCCAGGATTGGTATAGATTACAAGCCTTGACCCTACCAACCCGCCTTAAGGGTCAGAACAGATTACAGAATAAAAGGTGGTATACCTTTTGGATTGAGTTTTGATGATGGATTTGAGCTTTGAACTTGTGGTATGGTGGATGAATGAAGGGTATATGGATGTTGTGGTATACGGGAGGGTATTTGCTTACTCTTTCAACTAGTGAGAGAGGAAAGCAAAAACGAAGAAGAGAAGGAGAGAGCTTGAGAGCTTCCTTATGTGGTTAACCCGTGCATATATATGCAATGGGGGGGTATATATAGGCCAGAGAATGCAAGAGAGAGAGGTGGTAACCAGCTTAGTTAGGTTGGTTGGGTTTGGAGAGAAGCCTCCATTCATTAAATGTATGGGACTTGGCTTGAAAGGGGTTGTGGGAGAGAAGGGGACACTCCTGCACATTTGCAATCATCATATTATTGTTCAACATACTGGGGTGGTCGCAAAACTTTCGTGCACGTGATTGAATAGTGATGTTTGACTCGTTTTGACCAGCGTACGCCAGCTTGATACCAACGTGCACAAGTGGAAACTGAGTCAACGGTCGATGACTGACACATGGCAGTTTACCAGTGCACGCCAGCACAGTACTGGCGTAGCAAGTAAGGTTTTGCTAGGGTCTTTTAGTCCTGGCTTGACGGGTTTGAAAGGGGTTCGACAACGGTTTGAATGAGGCTTGGAACGCTCAAAGCTCGAACACATAAACAACCTCGGGATGTTCTTGACCTTAATCATCATTGGGGAATCAAAGACCGTAAGTAAACTAATCTGGATGGTCCAAAATAGGGTGTCTACAAAAATCTTTCCATCTCAATTTTTTCCGAAACGAGATATATTCTTTCATATATAATCTCAGTTTTTTAAAAATGAGATCTATTCTTTAAGTTACAATCTTCCATTTTAGATTACTGAGATAAAAAAAAATCTTTCCATCTCAGTTTTTTCGTGTAATTGAGATTAAAACTATAGTCCATAATATTTTATTACGCTTTTACAAAAAGTGGGATCTTGGACCATGATCTTTATGCCATTTTGTAGTAGTGAAAAAATCCTAACTTCTCGTGAGCGGTATCCGAGTGATCAAATCCCCAAAGTGTAAGACTAAATTTTATATTTAGTTGATATGGCCCATATGTTTTATATATGGATTTAATAGGATTCTCCATATATTAATGCTTAAAATTTTATTCTATTGGTTAATTAAAAAAGTTGTTTCCTAAATAGACTTTACCTTGATGGAAAGTTAGTATCAATGTTCACTAAGAAAACTGGTCCTCTCTTTGCCTATAAAAGAGTTAGCGTTAGAGTTCCATCAATTTAACGTGATAAATGGCCGAAAGAAAGGCAAGGGTCAGGAGAAATCCGTCTCTCCCCTAGGGATTAATGCTCTAGTAAAATTACGGTAGCTTCAATTACTTACCGGATCACTCAAGTTTCACGTGAATGGATCCGAGTACACCATTCTTGATTCCTTAAATTTTGCCTAATGATTGTATCTGTGACCATCGTGATAGTCCTAGATCCTGATTTGTTAAGGATGTTAATTACTCCATCTAAGGGATAGTTTATCTGGGGTCTCTCGAGAAACTTCCTTGACTAGCAGCGCTCAAGTCAGGCCTCGCTCCGGTGGTTTTCCGATGACTTCAAAGGGTGATTTGGGATCGTCTTGTCCAGAGGTACTCGGTCCTGTGGAGGATTTTGTTCATGTGGCTATTGCGGTGTAGTGGAGGAATAGAGGTCTCGATTCTGCAAGCTTTCGTCCGTAATTGAACAAGTGGGAACAAGTTGCAGTCTCCGAAAACTCTTTATCCATTGTTGGCCTTTCACACAAGAGATAAAGCTAGTAATTTTGATTTCTTCCGGTGTCTTCCAAGCTGCTACCTTTAGCAGATAGCTCCACCATGTTGTTCAGTGGGCCCCGGAAGAACCCAACCGCAACCCAATGATCATTGATGGCCATGATATTGAGAAAATAACCAAGCCGACCATCTACGAAAAACTTAAGGAGAAACCAAACCAAACAAAAAATAAATAAGAGAGACCAAGATATACGTAGTTCGACTTATGACTGTAAAGCTACTCCACGAGCAAGCGAACAAGAAATCATTCCACTATGTGAAGAGAACGATGCTCCAAAGAGCTACAATGGTAACAAACAAACAAAGCCCTTACAAAGAGACTCGTACCAATCTCAAAATACAAGTTCTCCCACCAAATTAAAAACCCGATTGGAATCTCTCACAAAATACAGATTCTCTCTCATGAAGTCTCACAAAACCCCTAGGGTTTTTAACCAAGCGATACAGATGGAACAAAGTTCCATAGACATGACCAGATGTCACACAAACAGATGATTCTTATGAAACACTACGACTTCGACCAGAAACAATCACCAAAACAGATGATCTTTTAGATGGCCAGAGGCCTAAATAACCTCCCATAGAAGGGGCAACCGGAAGCAAATGAAGATCGAACAAACGAACCTTAAGGTTCTACAGATGAGACCCCCTAGGGACCTCTCAAAGAGATTCACTCAAGAAGTTCTAACCCTAATGAGAGAGCAAGGCTATATTTATAGCCACAGATTGTTTCCTAAAGCCAAAGTCCTTGCCAGACTATGTTTCCTTTGCATATAGAATCCAAAATCAAAGAGGAAACTCCAAAACCAATCTTTAGGAAGTCTAAACTACAACCAAAATAGGCCAAGCCACATGCCCGGCCGCCCAGGCCAAAAGTTCAGAGAGCGAGGATCAAAACCAGATAACACGGTTGTACGGACTGCCCAAGCCAATTTGAAATCCGCCCGAGCCACTTTTTCAGAGAGTAAGGCAGATCGTAGACAGCACAAGCGGCCCGGGCCAAACTAGATTTTGGCCCGGGCTAAAAATTTAGACAACTCTGAAATCGAGCAACACTTCACTCCGTACCCTTAGGTGATGCGTATTGTTCTGTTGTGTGTATATGGGTCTTGTTGCAGCTTTGTGAGGTCTGTTTATGTTTGGGTACTAGATAATTTGTTTATTACTCTGTGTTTGTGCTATTTCTCTAGATAATTTGTTTATTACTCTGTGTTTGTGCTATTTCTCTCATAATCCCGAAGAAGGGTTTTCAGCTAAATAAGGGCTTTTCCATTCAATCACTTTCTAGAACTCATCGTCTCTCTAAGGCGGATAAGGGTAAAGGTATTGCTAAAGTGTAAAAGGATAAGGGTATTACTAGATCACGAGATTTGGAGATGCCTGAGGATATTCTAAAGTCTTCATCGTTGGATCCTAATAATCCTATGCAAGAGATTTGGTCTTGGACATGCTGTCTAATGAGTATGGTTGTGATTGGGTGTCGGCTTTGAGGGCTGCTGTGAGCGTAGCCGCCCAGAGGGTGGGCGCCCGGCGCTCGCGTGTCCGAGCGCGTATGGGTAGACTTTGCTAAAAATACGATGACTGGCACAAAACACTGTCAAATACTTACAACTAAACAAGTATTCGACAAAACTCAGAGTCACCACTTGGTTTAGGTCCAAGAACCATGAATGACTCTGCCGAAAGGCTTGATCCTTGCATCACCAGAGATGGGTCCGGGGGCTAAGGTACCGAGTGGGAAGATGTTAGGCACCCACTCCGCCCAATCCAACGATTGGCCTCTACTCGTCACCATTGGTTCAAATCATTTATCACCTAAATACATGAAACTCAAGCAAATGGATAGGTAGATTTTAGTAAACACGTTTTTAAAAAATGAGTCTTTTGCAAAAGGGAAAAATCATTTGAAAACTACCTGTGAGCGTAGCCACCCGGAGGGTGGACGCCCGGCGCTCACATGACCGAGCACGTGCGGGTAGACTTTTCTAAAAATACGATGATGGGCACAAAACACTGTCAAATACTTACAACTAAACAAGTACTCGACAAAACTCAGAGTCACCACTTGGTTTAAGTCCAAGAACCATGAATGACTCTGCGGAAAGGCTTGATCCTTGCATCACCAGAGATGGGTCCGGGGGTTAAACTACCGAGTGGGAAGATGATAGGTACCCACTCTGCCCAATCCAACGATTGGTCTCTACTCATCACTATTGGTTCAAATCATATATCACCTAAATGCATGAAACTCAAGCAAACGGATAGGTAGATTTTAGTAAACACATTTTTGAAAAATGAGTCTTTTGCAAGAGGGAAAAATCATTTGAAAACTACCTCTGCCAAACACAACACAAAGAAAACAAAAGAATGCAACTTATGGATGAGGGCCTAGAGATGAACTACCCATCATCATCCCATGTCCATAGGTGATGATCAATTGCCATCTTTGGTTTCTCATACAGTTGCTAAATCTAAACTAGCACATAAGAGAGATTAATCTGTTGTTGCGAATGTCGGAAGGGTCCTTACCTCTAGGGGAAGTTACCCTAAAACTAACGAGCATAGCAAAGGCTAGAGTTAAATGGGTGCATGCGACATACGATACTAAACCAAATATGCAGCTAAACAAAATAGAAAACATGCATGATATAATTGAACAAGGATTGAACTGAGTTTGAACTAACATGCAACATGAACAAATTAGGAAACTAGCTAAACTGGAAACCTGACCGGATTAGGAAACTTTCCAAATTAAAAAACCGGACCAAGTTAGGAAAGTAACCTGATTAGGAAATCCAATCAGATTAGAAAACTTTTCAAATTAGGAAACCGAGTCAAATTACGAAAGTAAACCGATTAGAAAACGACATGCATTGACCAACTACTTATGGATTGACCATAAGGGCAAAACAGCTAATTAAATGAACATCATGCTAACTTGCGACATGCAGGGGTAAAAAGGTAATTCAACATGCTGGGAAAAAAGTTGGCAGCATAACGGCTGTAAACGAACAGCGTAATAGCCATAATCGAACACCATAACAAAATGGACTACGGCCGAAGCACGCCCACCCAGTGTTCTTAGCTTTCCTATAGCTGCTTCCTCTGTCGAGTTGAAAAGCGATACGAGTGTTTGAGCCTAGCGCACCAATTTTTTGAATTGCGGTTAGAATGTTTAGTTTGATTTGGATTTCTCGTTCTAAAGATTGACATGGGTAAAATGGTAAATGCGCATGTGAGTAGAGTAACGACTACGTGGATGCATATGTGGGTGAACATACAGACATAGTAACAACAGGGTAATTTATTAAAGAACTAAAATACGCAGCACTACAACTAAACATGCATGAAGGGCAAAATAGTCATTACACTCAAACTATCTAAACCCTAGATTATCATACATGAAAGCTAAGCTAGCATGCAATATTGAAACAAATCAAAAAGTCTAAACTTGCATAAACTAAGCAAGAACATAAAATAAACCCTAAACAAACGACTAGCTAATTAAACTAAGTAATAATTAACTAGCAGTTAGACTATACTAAATAATAAAGAAAATAAAAAAGAACGACATACCTTGACTCCACAAGACCAAGCAAACCGCCCTCAAGAACTGAGCGGGAATTGAATTAGATTTTTCGTAGAGGAGCAACCTTGATGCAAGATGCCTTCGGCAGCCTAACGGCATAGAAAAGGCTTTACTATGCTCGAGTACTAGCCAAGAGACCTTGGCTTGCTCTCAAGCAAATGATTTTTTGAACAAGTTGAAACCTGTCGAGGTAAAGGGTTTATATAAGCTTATCCACGAGTTAATTTTTTGATGTGAGACTACAGAAAACACAAAAAAATGCAAAAAATCGAGGAAAAACAACAAAACGATGCACCACACGAAGGCCGGCCTGGCCTTAAGGGAGAGCCGGCCTAGCTTTGGCCCATGCTTATTGGCTCGGGCAGGCCTCCCTCAATCCGGGTCTAGTTTGGGTCCGTTCCGATGCGTTCCCAGCTGGTTTTTTTTGTCAAAAACAACAATCATTTGGGCTAAAAATAGGACTTTTATGGGCTAAAATGAATTGTTTTATGGATTAAAAAGACTCAACATTTTTAAAAGAATGTTTTAAAATGGAACGCAACACTATTTAAAAGAAAGTTTGGAATTTTGATAAAAACATTTTGAAAGAAACAACGAAAGGCTATCTTTGAACATCCTTGCATCAAGATTACTTCTCTAAGATAATCGTAATTGAAAGCAAGGTTCTCATCATTGGGCGGCCGCTTGGCGGGAGGCCTAAGTGTTATGGACTACCAAAATGGGGTGTCTACAGCTGCTCAAGCTATGGTTGTCGCCAGATCTATGATGCGTAAAATCTTTGTTGAGATAAACAATTGCAGGATGATTTGGATGATTCTGATACAAAAGTTCTTAAATATTCTCGAGGGGAATCGTCTTGGATTGGCAATGATTATCATAGCTTTCAGATTGGGGAATCGTCGCGGTAGGGTGCCAGTGTGGAGTTATGCGGGGCCCCTGTGCTAGATTTTGTGGGTGTGGTGCCTAAGGAAAATGGTGAAGTTTTTTCATCTAGCTAGTTGTGTAAGCAGAGGACATTAATGAAAGTATTTTGAGAGTTCTGGACATTTGTGTAATTAGCTATTGTTAGTTAATTACCTGGCTACGTGCCTATCTTGAGATGTATATATAGCTTTGTATCATCAGTTGTGGACTTGAGAAAAGAAATAAACGAAATACAATTCCTCTCAGTTTGATTTGTTCTTAATTCCAGATCTTGAGATTTACGATTTTCCTCATGGTATCAGAGCTCAAAGACACAAGTCATCTGGTCCTGGAGATCTAGTTGTTGATCTATTCGTGTTCTTCATCTTCATTTACTCGCAAGCTTCAGGTTAATCGTCGCTTTCAATCAAGCTTTTACGATAAAATGACAACTGTCGGAGTCACGATTCCACTAGTGTTAGCTTTTCTTGTTTCCAATTTCAATTCTCTTGTTAATATCAAGTTAGATAGCTCCAATTATCTACTTTGGCGAATTCAAGTTGAAAACGTAATGAGTACGAATGGTTTTTTGGATTATCTCGAAGGAACAATTACTTGTCCTCCTTCTGAACTTCGTAACACAAGTGGGGAAATGGTTCCAAATCCTGCATTTGCAGTATGGAAGTTGATTGATTCTCAATTACTGTCATGTCTTACTTCTTCCTTATCACAAAGTACTCTTCCCTATGTTCTAGGGTTAAGACACTGTTTTCAAGTTTGGACCTCTCTGAGTAACATATACAATTCCTTTTCTCGCACACATGTTCATGAGTTGAGAGATAAGATGTATAATCTTAAGAAAACCTCCACAATGGAAGCTTATCTTGATTTTGTCAAGGACTGTGCTCAGAAACTTGCGGCAACAGGCAGTCCTTTGGGAGATGATAAATTAATTTTTCACACTTTGCGTGGATTGAAGAAAGGTTTTAAAGGTTTTAAAACAGGTATACGAACAAGGGGTGTTGATCTTACATTTAATGAACTTGTAACCATGCTCAAAGGAGAAAATGTTCAAATGATTAACGATGATGGTGATGATTCTATCTTACCTGATACTCCAACCATCACTGCTTTGGTTGCTCCTCATCAACCTACTTTAACTTAACCTACTTCTGGTGGTTCAACCTGAGTAAATCCATCTTCTCAGTTCAATATCCCTGTTAATCCACCATTACAATTCCATGTTCCTGTTCCATAGAATCAACCTCAGTATATTCCATATTAGATTCAAACTCAGTTTCAACTTCAACCAAGAGGTCCTAATGGTGGTAGATGGGGAAGAGGTCCTAGATTTCCAAGGGACCCCTGTGGTATATGTGGCAAAACCAATCATGTTACTCAGTATTGCTACTATAACCCACAGAATTCACCATTTGCTTTCCACTCATCTAGTTGGAGAGGACCTCAGCAATCATTTGCTTACCCTCCAACTTTTGGACAGTCTCAGACTTTTGGACAGCCACAGTCATTTGGCCAGTCTTCTGGTTTTGGTCATTCTCCTCCACCTAATCTAGGGTTTACACTAGGAAGTTCTAGCAAATGGCCATCACAGTTTCAAGTGCCATCACAGTTTCAAGTGCCATCTCAGTTTCAAGGGACTTATGGTCAAGCTAATGTTGCTCAGTTCAACACAGGCATCTCTGCTTCTGAAGCTTTTAGTTCAAATTCTCAACCTTGGACTGCTTATCACATTGGTAGTTATGGAGACTGTACAGCGCAGCCTGGTTTGAATCACTCATGGCCTGTTTCTGGGTTTTCATCTGGTCCTGCACCTTGGTATCTAGACAGTGGAGCAACAAATCATGTCACTAATAATCTACAGAATCTGGAACATCCTCAGCCTTCAACTATTAATGGAGGAATACTTGTGGGAAATGGATCACAACTTCAAGTCACACATACAGGTCAAGGTTTACTCTCTACACCTACTAGTTCTTTCAATCTTTCTCACATACTTCACACACCTAGTATTACTCATAATCTTTTGTCTGTCTACCAATTCTCCAAAGATAATCATTGTGTTCTTATTTTTGATTCCTCTGGCCTTGTCATTCAGGACAAGAATACCAACCAAATACTCTACAAAGGCCCATGTCACCAAGGACTGTACCCACTACTAAGCTCATCTAAAGCATCAGCTCTTGTGTCATCCTCTACTGCTCTTGTAAGTATTAGTCCATCTGCTATGTTGTGGAATGAAAAGTTAGGGCATCCTAGCACTCCCTTGTTTGTTTCTTTAATAAAACAGTTTGGTCTACCTGTGGCCAAACCTGAGAGTGTCATTTGTAGTTGTTGCAATCAAGCTAAGAGTCATAAACTCATGTTTCCTTTGTCTGAGACTAAGTTTACTGCTCCTTTTCAACTTGTTCATATGGATGTCTGGGGACCATCTCCTATCCCATCTAACAAAGGTTTCAGATTTTATCTTCTTATCATTAATGATTTTTCTAGATTTTCATGGCTTTTTCCTCTTCATTATAAGAGTGAAGTTAAGCATATGATTGATAATTTCAAAGCATATGTTCAAACTCAGTTTCATACTTCCATTCAAACGATTAAAAGTGATAATGGTGGTGAATTTGTGAATAATTTCTTGCTGCATATGTTTCTCAAAAATGGAGTTATTCATCAAACTACATGTCCTCATACTTCAGAACAAAATGGAGTGGTTGAGAGAAAACATAGACATCTTATTGAAACTACTATCACTTTATTGCTCCAAGCTCATTTACCCTCCAACTTTTGGCTTGAAGCTCTTACAACTGCTGTGTATCTTGCTAATAGAATGCCACATTCCACTCTGAAATTTCAAGTTCCTTATACTCTTTTATTTCAATCAAAACCTGACTACCATTTTCTCAAACCTTTTGGTTGTAATTGCTTTCCTTGGTTAAAACCTTATGTGGCTAATAAACTCCAACCAAGGTCTAAATCCTGTGTCTTTCTTGGTTATTGCCCAGCAACCAAAGGTTATAAATGTTTAGATCCTTCCACTTCTAGAGTTTATATCTCAAGACATGTTAAGTTTGTTGAAACTGAGTTTCCATATCCTACTTTAATTCCCACCTCTATTTCCAGTTCAACTTCCCTAATTACTTCTAGTTTTCATGTTCCTTTAACTGACTTTAGTGATATTATTGTTTCAATTCCTGTTTCTTCCAATGTCAATTCCTTATCTGTTCCTGTTTCTAGTTCTTCTGGTACTCAATCTTACATTACACCTATTACTCTTCCAGTGTCAGTTCCTGTTACATCTGTCTCTGCACAAGTGACTGTCCCACCTTCTTCACCTATATTAAGGGCTGACTTACCTATTTCTTCTAGTCCTATTGAACAGTCACCAATACATGACTCTAGTTCAGTTGTTTCTACTTCTGTGTCCTCACCTAATCCTCCTGTGTCTTCTACTTCTTTTGTCCCTCAACCAGTAAATATACATCCTATGTTTACTCGATCTGAACATGGCATCTCCAAACCAAAGAAAGTTTTTGGCCTGTCTATGATTCATTCAGATGTTGAACCTACACATTTTCTGAAGCCATAAAACATAAGGTTTGGTAGCAAGCCATGTCAGAGGAGTATGAAGCTTTAATTAAGCAAGGTACTTGGACACTTGTTCCTGCTCCTTCTAGTTCTAATGTAATTGGCTGTCATTGGATCTATAAGATAAAGAGACACTCAGATGGGAGTATAGCAAGGTATAAAGCTAGGTTGGTTGCTCAGGGAAATCAGCAATATGAGGGCATTGATTTTACAGAAACTTTCAGTTCAGTCATAAAACAGCCAACTATTAGAATTGTTCTAAGTCTAGCTATTCATCATAACTTGACCATACATCAGCTTGATGTTTCTAATGCTTTTCCTCATGGAGTGATTTGAGGAAGAAGTGTATATGCGACAACCTCTTGGGTATAAAGATCAAACGCCCTCATTATGTTTGCAAATTAAATAAGGCTCTCTATGATTTAAGGCAAGCACCAAGTGCTTGGTTTTCTATTTTCTCTAGTTTCCTACTTCAGCAAGGCTTTCAAAATAGTAAAGCTGATGTCTCTTTATTCACCATGAAGAATGATCAAGGCTTGACTATGGTGTTGGTCTATGTGGATGATATCATCGTAACTGGTAGCAATGCTGATTTTATTACTCAGTTGATTTCCACTCTCAGTTCTAGGTTTGTTATGAAAGACCTAAGGGATCTGAGCTACTTTCTTGGGGTTGAAGTATTAAGACATGGCAATAGTTTGATTCTATCTCAAAGCAAATATGCTACAGATTTATTGCACAAGGCAGGTATGTGGAAGATTGTAAAGCAAGTCCTTCTCCATCCTCAGCTAAGTCTTCTGTCCTTGATTCAAATCCTTTGTTTGATAATCCTCATTGGTATAGAACCATGGTAGGATCCCTTCAGTATTTAACCTTAACCAAGCCTAAGATATCTTTTCCTGTCAATGTAGCATGTCAGCACATGCATGCACCTTAGCTCAGTCATTTGATAGCAGTTAAGCAAATTCTGAGATATGTTAAAGGGAGTCTTCATGAAGGATTGTTAGTTTCTCCTAGTTCTCTACAACTTTTAAGCTATGCAGATGCAGATTGGGCTGGGAGTCAGTTGGATAGAAGATCTACCACAGGTTTTTGTCTTTTTTTGGGGTCAAATCTTATTAGTTGGTGTGCCAAGAAACAACCAACAGTATCAAGATCATCCACTGAAGCTGAGTATCGAGCTTTGGCTCAAACTGCAGCTGATATAGCTTGGGTTCATCAGTTGCTTGTTGATTTACATGTTTCTCCTATTCTCCCTCATGTATTGTGGTGTGATAACAAATCTGCTATTTCTTTGGCTTCAAATCCTATTTTCCATGCTCAGACAAAGCATGTCGAGGTGGACTATCATTTTATAAGGGAGAAAGTGTTGAGTAAGCATATTATGGTTCGGCACATTAGCACCACAGATCAGTTAACAGATATATTCACCAAAGTCCTGCCTATAGCTCGTTTTCAGTATTTCAAAGCCAAACTCATGCTGATTCAACCACCCATGAGTTTGCAGGGGCATGTGAGCAGAGAACATTAATGAAAGTATTTTGAGAGTTTTGAACAATTGTGTAATTAGCTATTGTTAGTTAACTAGCTGGCCACGTGCCTATCTTGAGATGTATATATAACTTTGTATCATCAGTTGTGGACTTGAGAAAATAAATAAACGAAATACAATTCCTCTCAGTTCGATCTGTTCTTAATTCCAGATCTTGAGATTTATGATTTTCCTCAAGTTGTGCTGCTTTGGAGTCTAAAGAATCATTGCATACTCTTCCTACTGGTTTTGAAGCTGTTGTTGAACATGAGCAGCTTGGTGAAGTTGGTAAGGGTATGCAGCCTCCGTATACCATGACGCGTTCCACTCTAATTGAGTATAGGCAGTGGAAGAAAAGGGTGCTTGTGAGGCGAGACTTTCTTCTCGTCAATCGTAGCTGCTTTCAAGACTCAGACAATGACAGGAAGTTTCAGTTTTTTCATAAGACTAGCCTTTCGTCTGTGGTGATTCAAGCTATCGATCACCACAACTGTGAGCAACAGGACAGCTATATGATTCGAGAGGATAGTCCTACTGATCAGACAATTGATGTTGCTATGGATGGTTCACCAAAGCCTCTAACTCCTTCCCAGATAAAAGATGATTCCTCCCACCAGTCGAGTTGCGAGTCTACTTTACCAACGCTTGAACATCATCTACTTAGCACTATTGAGTCTTCATCAGTTGGAGTTGGGGTTAGGGACGGTCTGGAGGAGATTGCTACGGGAACCAAGAACTTACTGGCCAAAAGGATTACGGCTATCTGGGGGAACTGATTAGAGGACTCCAGGCTTTTGCCTGTTTTGCGACCTAGCAATTGAAAACGGAAGACCAAAGCCAACCACAAGGCTGATTGCGGCAGTGACAAAGCAAAGCATTATCCCACCCAGAGGAAACGCAAACGGAAAAGGGTTATTGAAGATTCTTGTGCTGACCCTCACACCTCTCCTATCCCACAACGCCGATCTGTATATTGATTTTCTGTCTCTATTGTTCCTTATCATTGTTTTGCAGGTTTCGTTGTTTGTGTGATCGGCGTTACGGGTGTGCTTGTTTCATTCTTTGGTTTTTGTGGGGGTGTTTCGTTTGCTTTGTTTTGTTGGGTCTTTGTTTTTTTGCTGGGTTATGTTGTGTTGGTTGTTGTGTGGAGTGGTTTGTATGGTTTGTACTTGTCTACGTGTACTGTTTAATTGTTTTCTATAATATATCTTGGAGGATTTTGTTTGTCAAAAGAACAAAAAATTTACTCCATCTAACACCATTAAAGAAATTTTTACATGTGGTATCAGAGCGCACGGTTTTAGAACATCGTGATTTTCCATAACCGAACATGTACGTACAGGTATATATCGATTCGATTATGTTTGGCTTTGGATCGAGAACGTTGATTAATTTCGTTAATGCTAATGTAGTCCGTCAGTGAATTAATTAATGATTAATTTCTTTGTTATTGATACTTTCCTAGAGCATGAATTGTATTTACTACATCCCATAAGAGTTGTTTGGATTATTCTCGATCAACTGGCATGTTTTCACAACACATATCAGAGCATAAGAAATTTTATTCATTTAATGCGACGAAAGATTGTCGAACTTCCACCACCGATTAGGAAATCATATTAGGATTTAAAGTTGGTTCCTGACCTTATGTGTGCATATATTAACTCGATCGAAGCTTTTACAAGAGTTTTTATCATTGAAAATCGAAAAGGATGATTTTCTTTTATAGCATATATATAAAAAAGGAAAATTTTTAGAAATTGTCCTCATAATTTCACCCAAGTCTCATTTCCATCCTCTAAGTATCAATTGCAACTCGTTAGACCTTCAAATTTAGTTTTTGTAGCAAGTTGGTCCTATTGATAATGTCAATCAACCAAACTGAATGAAAAAAATCAGATTGAGGGTAGACGTTATCAATTAGATCAACTTGGTATGAACTGCAACGTCCAAACTGCCATCAATCTAATTTTTGAAAAATTTATAGAAATGGTTTTCTTAGTTTCACCTGAGTCTCATTTTCATCCTCAGATTATCATTCACAACTCTTTTGACCTTCAAGTTTAGTTTCCGTACCAAATTGGTCCAATTAATTATGTCTATCAGCCAAAATGGATGGAAAAAATCAGATAAAGGGTAGACGTCATCAATTGGACCAATTTGGTACAAACTGGAACGTCCAAATTGCCATCAATCTGATTTTTCGTCAAGTTTGGTTGACAGAAGTTATCAATTGAACCAATTTGGTACGAAAACCAAACTTAAAGATCAAAAGAGTTATAACTGATACTTTGAGGATGAAAATGAGACTCGGATGAAACTAGAAGGACCATTTATATAAATTTCTTCTGATTTTTTTCGTCCAGTTTAGTTGACAGAAGTTATCAATTTGACCAATATAGTACGAAAACCAAACTTAAAAGTCTAAAGAGTTGTAATTTATACTTGGAAGATGAAAATGAGACTTGAATAAAACTAGAAGGACCATTTATAAAAATTTCCCTATAAAATAATGGGTGTCATGCATCTATCTATACATATGCACAACTTGTTATGTGGTGACATAATTGGTTTATATCTTATGATGTTTAAGAATTGTGAATATATATATATATATATATATATATATATATATATTATTTTTTCACCGATTGGTTAAGTGAGAAATTATTGTTTCAACTAATAATATACATTATGATTGATTTGGTAGTCACCAAAGTGACCCAATCATAATAGTTCGCAAATTCATTATATAGGTTTTGCTAATCTCCGCTCTCTAGGTGGAGAATAATATACACATAATGTCAAATAAGTTCAGATATCAATACATATCTCATAGATATTAATACACTTTCACAAATATTAATACACATTTCTCGCATATCAATACACTTTTTACTTATTATCATACACCTTTTGGGTGAAGGTTAGAATAATTCTTGTTATATTACAATTTTTATTTCTGAATACTTCATTACTCGCTTTATGTCCGTATGAAAGTTATCACCTTGATTTGAATCTATATAATGAGATATTTAATATTCACCAAAGTGACCCAATAGTAATGATTTATAGACGTCAAATCATATTATAGAATCGTACGTGAATAACCTGTAGTATGTGAAAAGTTATTATTTTGATTTAACTCTATATAATGATATGGTTTGGTAGTCGCCAAAGTGATCTAACCGATATGTTAATCGATGTTAATCAAATTATAAAATTATAAAATCTATTATATATGATCAGGTGTTAAAATAGTGATATTTTTGTTGAAATCACCTAATGTTTATGCAAAAGTCATTATCTTGATTGAAATCTATATTAAGACACAGTTCAATAATCGTCAAAGTGACCCCCCATGGAGCAATTCAAATGATTTATTGAGCAAATTTGGGGTTACTATCATATTCTTCTAGCTATGATTTTCTCGGCAAATATTAGAGAGGTAATTAAGTGGTAACATAGTACTTCATCTTCCCTTCTTCCATTTAAACTCTATGTAGCTTATTTTTTTTAGGTAATTATTCTTCCTGAAAGCTCGAAACTTCATAAGCCTAAGCTCATGCTGTAACAGCCCTAAGTAAAAATTTCGTTAAATATTTGAATTTTATTTTAATTTGCATTTAACTTTCGTGTAGTATGTCATAATTACATTTTAGCCCCTTAAAATTCATTTCTTGTCAAGCCCTACTTGGTGTGAATAATTCATTTCTAACCGATTAGTTAGAGTAATCGAACTAGGAAGCCACCTAGTTACTCTTCCCTAACCGTAGATGGACCATTTTGCCCAACTTGCACATTTTAAACCTTTTGAACCCTAGACTAGAAATTGTTTAATTATTTTCTTTTATTATTTTGGTTTTATTCTTTATCCTTTGGACGATAAAGGTTAGGGGAACTATTATCCATTGGATAATAGAAACCCAATTCTTTATATTAAAAGGATTCATTTGAACAAAGTACTACTATTTATAAAAAAATGGAATTTTATAAATGTTAAAAAGGACAACTTTGATTATTTTAATATAAAAGTTTCCTTGGTACTATTATCTGTTGGATAATAAAAGTTAGGGGATTTATTACCCATTAGGTAATAGGTTGTTCTTCCAACCAAATACATAGGACTATTAAATTAGTCTTTTTCTTAAACCCCATGTGATGAAATACATATTATTTTATTATGTAAGTACTTATTAGACTTAAGACCTAAGTTTTCCTAAATACTTTTATATTATTTTCTATTGGGGTTTTTGGTACCATTTGGATTAAGTTAATGGGAAGATTCCTAGATCACCTAAGTACTTAGGTATATATTATATATGTACTTGGTTGATTAAAGTATTTACTAAGTACACATGTGCCAATTTATTAGTTTAATGGGTGAATCTTAGTCCTTTAGATCTTTTTGATTCAAAGTACCAAAAGTACCCATTATTTTATATCTTTTTTGCATTGTGTGTGTATATATGTGTGTGTGTGTGTGTAATAGAGAGGAGAGAGAGAGGAAAGAAGAAAGAAGAAGGGATTTGGTTGTACTCACCTTGATCTTTTATATCTTTTCAAATCCTTGGGAAATATTCTTCCTAGCCAATATCTAACCTCCAATGTACTTCTTTGATTTGTTTAAACCAAGAATCTTGTACAATTTATTCTTTCTCTTCCAAAATCTTTCAAGATCACATCCAAGGTATAAATCTAGTCATTCAAAGCCTTTTACCCATTGGACAAAAATTGCTAGGGAAAATATTATCCATTGGTTAATAACCAAGACTTTGGCTATAAATAGCACATCATTCTTGCCATTCAACTCACACCTTCAAGTTTTGCTCTTCCTTCTCTCTAGAATTCTTTGTTCTTTCCTTTGTTCTTCTTGTTCTTGAGTTCTTCAAGAAACTCATCCAAGGCCGCCACTAAGCCGCCACTCGATCACCCTTCGATCCATAAAGTAGATTAGTTTTAGTCAAGAATTAGTTTCAAGATAAACATTTCTCTTTCAAAGCTACCGGAAGCATACCGTAGGAAGTTACTCCGTCCGACCACCGATTGCCATCCGTAAGCCGTTACTACCGCCAAGAAGAACGATAGATTCTCCTTATCTACTACTCCGAATTATATGTAGTGTGTCTTTACCTATTTACTTTAAATATTCGTATTTGATATTTTGAATGGTTATGAGCATGCATACATAGATTGCTTGTATTGCTTGTGGTATAGAATAGAGTTGGATGATCTTGTTGAATGATTCGTTGTAGCGTATGTGGAATGTCCTACCCCGGAGTTTTTGCATGTAACGAGATACGAGAATCGAGAAAGTAGAAACATGACACCTAGGGTGTGGTTAATGGAAGAAAATGTTCCGATGACGGAAATATTTTTAAAACATAATGACCGTTTTTGGTAGCATTATGTGTGTGTGTGTGTTCCAATGGGAATTCGGAATAACGGATCCATTGTGAGGTTGTGTGTGTTCCAATGGAAATCCGGAATAATGGATCCATTGTAAGGTTGTGTGCGTTCCTATGGAATCGTTAATTATTTGTACTTCCGCCTAATATTTGTGTTGTAATAATCATAATAGTTCTAGACCCTGATTTATTGGAATCGTTAATTATCTAACACCATTAAGTAAAATAACATCCGTTTCTAACTAATTAATTACGTAGTCCGCTCCCCAATTTATCCCACTCGAATGGTGATCAATTTAGTTGAATGTGATGCTCATTTCGAATAGTTTAACAATACTCACGTGTGCCCTATCTCTAGTATTTATAAAATGGGAATTTAGAGGTCAATCCCAAAAAGTAGGTTCGGACTTAATTTAGTCATGACAAAAATATTCCTTCTTTATTTCAGTCCTTTTTCTTAATTTTTTTATGCATTTTTACTATTTTGCCCATTCTTCTTAACTTTTTGTGTACATGTCCATTTTTTGTAAAATTTAAATTTTTAGAATCAACTTATGACTCATATTATTTCGGACAAAAATACCCTTGGTTGTATGAACTGGGTATGAGAACCGTCAATTCTCATAGCCTGTTAAAATAATATTTCAGATAAAAATATTCCCGCCAGTTCACATAGCCCGAGTTAACATATTATTTTGGACAAAAATACCCCTAAACTATGACTATGAGAACTAAGGCTACGAGAGTTATATTTTTAGAATCAATTTATAAATCATATTATTTCAGACAAAAATACCATGGGCTAGTGAACTAGTTATGAGAACTGTCAAGTCTCATAGTCAGATCTATGAGAACTGCTCAGTTGTCATAGAGAACTGGCTAACTGGCTATATGAACTGTCAATTCTCATAGTCAGTTCTATGGAAATTGCCAGTTTTCATAGTCAGTTCTATGAGAATTGGCTATGAAAAGTGACTGTTCTCATAGAGAACTAGTTTTGTAAACTGGTTATGAGAACTAAATTATGTGAACTAGTTATGTAAACTGAAAATACACACACAAACAAAAATTGAACAAAAACAAAAAGGTAATCAAAATCAAATATAGTTATAAATATTCTCATGAGCATACATAGTTTTCATAGATAGTTCTCATGAACAATACACATTTTTCATAGAAAAATACACAATTCTCATAGAAAATACACACGCGAACAAAAATCCAACAAAAATACACAGTTCTCATATTATTCCTAACAAAAATACTCTTGGCTATGTGAACTAGCTATAAGAACTGTCAATTCTCATTTTTAGTTTTATGAGAACTGCTCAGTTTTTATAGAGAACTGGTTATGTGAAATGAACTATGAGAACTGGCTATGTGAATTGCCAATCCTCATACTAATTCTCATAATCAATTCTATGAGAATTAGTTATGAGAACTAACTGTTCTCATAGAGAACTGCTTATGAGAATTGGGTTATGTGAACTGGCTATGTGAATTGTAAAATACACAGTTCAAATAGTCTCACCGCACACTAAAATACATACTCCTTCCGTCCCTTTTTAAGTGTCCTGCTTCGTAATTCTAACTTATTAAAAAAATATCATCATTATACCTTTCACATCAACTTTTTCCTCCAATTTCCCTACTTACACATCATCATTACACTTTTACTCACTAACTTTTAAAAATGTAATCTACTTTTAGGGACAAAATAGACAATGCACCAATTTTTACCCACTAACTTTACAAAATGGACACTTTTTAAGGGATGACTCAAAATGGAATACTGGACTCTAAAACAGGGACGGAGGGAGTAGTTCTCATATAAAATATATAGTTCTCATAGATAATTCTCATAGAAAAAATTAAAGGTGGCAATCTCAACCCATATTTTGTAACCCTTCCAAATCCGCCCACTTATAACCCAACCTAACCCGCCCATATTTTATAATGGGTTAATATGGGTTGAACCCATATAAACCCATATTTACATGGATTTAAATGAGTTAAAAATAGATTCAATATAAATTGGAACTAATTACTCATTCTCGCAAAAGAGTGAAACTAGAATTTAATCTCTTGCTCTGTAGGTACGCCTCCTGTAGCAATGCCACTCCTTTACAAGACAAAAAAAGAGATAAATGCATGCTCACAAATTCTCTCTCTCACAGTTAAAAAACAAAAAAAATTCTCTCTCTCTCTCTCTCTCTCTCTCTCTCTCTCTCTCTCTCTCTCTCTCTCTC